>CM051243.1:156810719-157100719 GCA_027917425.1 Gastrophryne carolinensis
TAACATGGGCGCACATGAGTGACCCCCTGAAAAAAGGTCTTACCCAAAGGATGAAGAGCGAAAGATCTCTGAAAGAAAACCGCCAGAGCGGACACATGCCCCTTAAGAGTGCTAAGCTGAAAACCCATGTCCAGACCATGCTGAAGAAACTCCAAAATCCGAGGAAAGGAAAGGCCCTAGCCTCACACCAATCAATGTAGGTCTGCCAGGTCCTGTAGTAGATATTAGAGGAAGATTTCTTCCTAGCCCTGACAAGAGTCTGGACAACGACTTCAGACAAACCCTTTTCCTTTAAGATGAAGGTTTCAGCAGCCACGCCGTCAAAGCCAGCGTTTGTAAATTGGGGTAACAAAGCTGACCTTGTGTGATCAGATCCGGAACCAGAGGCAGCCTGAATTGATCGACCGCCAGCCGGACGACGTCTGCGAACCACACCTGTCTTGGCCACCAGGATTGCTGGCACACCCTCTTGAGCCAGCTTGCGTACCACCTTGCCCACCATGGGAAAGGGAGGAAACAGATACAAGAGACTGAGCTCCCGCCAGGACAGAGACATGGTATCCACTGCCAGAGCCAGAGGGTCCTGGGACAGAGACACAAATGCCGGAAGCTTGTGATTGTGATGAGAGGCAAACAGATCCACCTCCGGACTCACCCACCTGCGACAGAGGGATAGAAATACCTTGTTGCTGAGGGACCATTCCCCCCGGCGAGAGGTCCCTCTGCTCAGGGAGTCCGCTTCCAGGTTCTCCACCCCTGGAATGTAGACTGCCGAGATGCACGGAACATTGCTCTCGGCCCAAGCAAGAATCATAGACACCTCCCGGAGGGCACTCCGGCTGCGAGTCCATCCTTGGTGATTGATGTATCATATTGTCGGAGCGAACCTGAACTGGTAAACCCTGAAGATGATGTGTCAGGTGCGACAGCACCAACCGAGCCGCCCTCAGCTCCAGAAAGTTGATGGGGATACGGGCCTCCTGAGGACCCCACAGCCCCTGGAACTGACGTTCCCTCCAGAAGCCTCCCTAGCCTGACAGACTGGCATCCGTGGTGACCATCTCCCAATAGGGCGCAAGAAAGGACCTGCCCCCCAGGAGATTCCTCTGGTCCATCCACCACTGGAATGACCGCCGGACAAGAGGGGACAAAACACAAGTCTGATCCAGAGACAGAGGACATTTGTCCCAAACCGATAGAAGATGGAGCTGAAGGGGTCTCATGTGAAACTGAGCAAATGGCACTGCAGCGAAGCAAGCCACCATCAAACCTACCAGCCTCATGCATTGCCTGATGGACGGACGAGGGCTGGACAGAAGAAAACGAATAAGAGCCTGAAGAACATCCACCTTCGACTAGGGTAGGAACACCCTGGTCTGAATAGTATCCAGAGTCATGCCCAGGAACGAAGCCACCCTCGACGGGGATAGAGAGGACTTGGGGTGATTGATTACCCACCCGAACCTCTCCAGCGTCGTCACCACCGTTCTGGTGTCCAGCTCCGCCTGGAGAGGATGACGTAATGAGAAGGTCGTCCAGGTAAGGCAAGATACGAATGCCCCGGACTCTGAGAAGAGCCATCACGCCCGCCAAAACCTTGGTGAACACCCTGGGCGCCAAAGTCAGCCCGAAGTGCTGGTTGTCTACCACGGACCTGAGGAACCCTTGGTGCCCCGGAAAGACCGGCACATGAAGGTAAGCGTCCTTGATATCTATTGAGGTCATAAAGTCCCCCGGACGCAGTGAGTCGACAGCAGAGCGCAGAGTCTCCATGCAAAATTTTTTGGTTCTGATGAACCGGTTGAGAGTTTTCAAGTCCAAAATGGGTCTTATGGAACCATCTTTTTTGGGGACCGTAAAGAGGTTGGAATAGTAACTCAGACCTCTCTCTGTGGGGGGAACTGGACAAACTACCCCCATATCCCAAAGGTTTTGCACTGCCAGAAAAAGGCCCTGTGCCGCCTGTGGGTCTGACGGAACCCGGAACCTGAGGAATCTGGGAGGAGGCCGGCATGCAAACTCCAGCTTGTACCCAGAGGAAATTACCTCCCGGATCCAGACGTCTGATCTCTAGGGTCCAGACCTGAGCAAAGAGCCGCAGCCATCCCCCCACCCGCAAGGGTGAGGGCGCCCCTTCATTGCTGAGCGGGCTTGGCAACGGATTTGGGTTTAGTACCCCAGGAAGTCCCGGGTCGGGCACGTCCATGCCCCTACCCCAGGCATCTTCTCGGAATGCAGTGAAAAACTTTCCCCTGCTTGACCGAGAGCCACGAAAGGAAGGGTTGAATGAACCCGAACGGGCCGGCGCTGCTTCTTGCATTGAGGTAACTTACCCCCTCTGGCAACCGAGTCTAAACGATCACCAAACAGGCGCAGACCCACGAAGGGAAGACCTGTGAGCGCCTTCTTAGCAGCGTTATCGGCCGCCCACTGGCACAACCAGACCGACCGGCGTATAGCAACCTGCAATGCCGAGGTCCTGCTACACATAAGGAGTATCATCCAAGGCAGATAAGACAAAAGCAATGAACATCTCACAATGAGTCAAGGCTGTAAACTCCTCACTGCAAGGATCCAATTGGGAACCATCCAAAAGGCCCCTAACTAGAGCTCTAGTAGCCACGGCCGTAATCGCAGAAGCACAAACCGGGCGCAAGGCCAAACCCACACAAGCAAAGGCATGTGAAGCTAATTGATCGAGACGTCGGTCCTCACCATCCTTCAAGGTAGTGGAATCTGGGGTATGCACGACTGAGGTATTGGACAATCCCAGGACGGGCGCGTCGACCAAAGTTTCACCACATCAACAGGAAAGGGATACTTTCTATCCCACCAGTGAGGGATACCAGGGAGCCGACTAGGCTTTTCCCATTCCTTAAGGATCAGATTGTTAAAGTGCTTCTGATCCGGGAACTCCAAACGAGGTTTGGCGGTCCCAAAAAATTCCCCCCCATTGCGGAGGGGCCTCCGCAGGAGGGGAATTGGAAAGTACCTCAAAAATTTGAGTAAGGAGCCTATGGGTGTCAACAGTATCCCCGCGCTCTGAGCCGGCATCAGCGCCAGGGTACTGCCGGTCCTCAGATGAGTCAGAGTCTGGGAACAGTTCCCCTTCCTCGAGCGGGGATTAATCAGACCAACAAATGGTTCAAAATCAGCATAATCAAAGGCCTGCGCCGCAGGCGCCAAGTGCCGTCTCTTAGCTGGGGCCTTCCTGGCCGCAGAGCTAGCTAGTCTCTCAATGTTGGCCAGTCTTGCGCATACATCAGATTGCGACTCCCCACTGGTGACAACGTCACTTGGGGTCATAACCAGGCGTGGGGGTATAGGTGATGAGGCCAGCGGGGCTGAACCGTCCGCACGGGGCCTGGCTTGCCGCACAAGCGGCTGTTGTGCACATGGTATACAAATTTGCACATTTGTCTCCCAAAAGGGATGCCCCACATATCACACACGACCGGGGTTGTCCCGAAGGGACCCCGAGTTCAGAATCCTGGGGAGCCTCCATATGGTGATTTATTGATAGTCGCAATGATCAATGGGAATTACGCTATGAAGCTACCTGGGATGCCCCTTAGCGTCCGTTAATGGGAGGATTTATAATCACACAGGGAAACCCCAATTTGAACAAGGGACTAGGACCGGGAGAAAACCCCTTTTAATATGGAAACATTCCCACCTGAAAGACATAATGAGGGTAACCCTTAAATACATTGACAGGTACACAGATTCATGCAATTAAAAAATGCAGACAGTAAGCATGTGTAAAGGAACAAAAAAACGGATATGGATATACCTATATACACATATATATATATATATATATAATATATATATATATATATATATATATATATATATATATATATATATATATATATATATATATATATATATATATATATAGGGGGAAGGGGCACTCACGCGTGACAGAGCAGCTGAAATGGCGGTGCTGGTCCGGGGAAGAAGGAAGAAGGGCGGGCCAGCGCGGGACGTCTTTTCGCGCTGCGCCTGGCCCCGCCCCCTCCCGACCCAGGAAGTGAAGAGCCCCCACCAACTGTATAACGCGTGCCAACTGTAGGGGGCGGGCCACACAAGGCGCGACGAGCCCCAGGCCCCTCCCCTGACTGAATCCTGAGGCCGCGCTCCCCAGCAAGGCTGCAGAGCCGGCCAAGGGAAAAACCCACACACACAAACTCTTACAAAAAAAACCCGCGCCGGATCGGCCAGCCGGGGCATAGACGAAATAAAGTTAATGGGAGCTGAGGGAGAGAAGCCACCCCCCCCTACTATCCGGGAAGGGAGTAAAGGGGGAAGCCGATAGCTACATTTTAATATGTAGTGAGGGCTACTCGACCGGCGGGGCATCCCAATTCAGGATCACCAACCTGACGACCGCCTACCCTTTGGGGGGGATTTGCGGTGGAGCATAGCTCCAGGTAACAGGACACCTCTAGAGGTGTACCCTATCCTCACCCGGACCCAACGGCCAAGGCTGGGAGGCAAGTGGAATTAACAAAGGAGTCCGGGCGGCAATAGGAATAAGAAATGGCCGGGTGTAAACCCGGCTTACCTGCAAAGGAAAGAGACAGCCATCTTCTTGACTTGCATCGCCTTCTGCAGAGACTTAACTGGGGAATGTGTGGGAGGTCCCAGGTATTTATGGACCGGGAGGAGCTTCTTTTTCTAGTCATCTCTGCAGAAGTTCGCCCTCTACTGGACCACTGCACGTGTAATTAATCTTTCCGAAGCAGTGTGTGAGACATACTTGGAATATATCAACAATCTCAAAGTTACAAGTCCATCTCCAGAGATCTAGATTTGCCTTTGTCCACAGTGCGCAACATTTTCAAGAAGTTTGCAACTCATGGCACTGTAGCTAATCTCCCTGGGTGTGGACGGAGGAGAAAAACTGATGAAAGGTATCAACGAAGGATAGTCCAGATGGTGGATAAGCAGCCCAAAAATACCATTTTGTGATTACTCTTACCTTTAAAATGGGTATTATAAGTATGTCACACATCCCGCTTCCACTATTCATGACATATGGGTTATGGTCTAGTAGAGGGCGAACCTCTGCAGAGATGAAAGCAAAAAAGAAGCCCCTCCCGGTCCATAAATACCTGGAACCTCCCACACATTCCCCAGTATATGACAGCAGTAAGGGGACCAGGAAGAGCTAATAAAACACACCCCGCTTCCACTATTCATGACATATGGGACATCCAGTAGCAGTGTCCATCATGGGTGGGGATCCAAATACGGCAAAAATTTTAAACCACTGCAGCTTGCAGAACCTTGCGGCAAAAAACAGCATCAGCTGAGGCCTGCACATCAACCTTATAAAACTTTGAAAAAGTATGAACGGAAGACCAAGTAGCAGCCTTACAAAATTGTTCAACAGAAGCCTGGTGCTGAAAGGCCCAGGAAGCCCCAACAGCACGAGTAGAATGAGCAGTGATCTTAAAAGGAGGAAGCCTCCCCTTAGCAGAATAGGCCCCAACAATGGCCTGGCGTATCCATTTACTAATGGTAGATTTGGCGGGCGCCAAACCTTTTCTGGGCCCAGAAGGCACCACGAACAAGGCGCCCGTCTTACGAAAAGGAGAAGTAGCAACCAAATAGCACTTCACACCACGAACCACATCCAAAGTGCAAAACCCTCTCCTTGTCATTGCTAGGCCTAGGACACAAGGAAGGAAGAACTACATCCTGATTGAGATGGAAGGCAGTTTAAAGTGAAAAACCACCTTATCCTGGTGTCTCTCAAAGTAAGGGGCCTGAATAGACAGAGCCGTCAACTCAGAGACACGCCGAACAGAGGTAATAGCCACCAAAAAGGCAACCTTTTGAGTGAGCACAGAAAGAGCCACATCCTGCATCGGTTCAAAGGGAGGCCCTGGAGGGCCGGAAGAACCAAATTGAAGTCCCAAAACGGGAACCAAAGGCTTCTTAGGGAGCCGAACATGAGTGACCCCTTGGAAAAAAGTCTTGACCAGAGGATGCAAAGCAAAAGACCATTGAAAAAAGACAGCCAGGGCAGAAACCTGACCCTTCAAAGTACTGAGCTGGAACCCCAGATCCAGACCGTGTTGTAGAAACTCCAAAATCCTAGGAATCGAAAACAACCTGCAAGGTAAGGCCCTAGCCTCACACCAGTCAATATAGGACCGCCAAGTCCTATAGTAAATGGTAGAGGAAGACCTCTTCCTAGCTCTAATCAAGGTTTGAATAACCGCCTCAGACAAACCTTCCTCCCTCAGGATGAAGGTTTCAGCAGCCACGCCGTCAAAGCAAGCGTTTGTAAATTGGGGTAACACAGTTGACCCTGAGAGATCAGACCCGGAGACGGGGGCATCCTGTACTGACCTACCCCCAATCTTACGACATCTGCGAACCAAACCTGTCTTGGCCACCTTGGGGCCACCAGAATTGCTGGTGCCCCCTCTAGAGCCAGCTTGCGCACTACCTTGCCCACCATGGAGAAGGGGGGAAACAGGTACAGAAAACCCAGATCCCGCCAGGCAAGGGACAAGGCATCCACTGCCAGGGCCAGAGGATCCTGAGACAGAGATACAAAGGTTGGGAGCTTGTGATTGTGCCGAGAGGAGTCCCCCACTTGTGACACACGGCCCGAAACACCCTGTGGTTGAGAGACCATTCCCCTGCTCAAGGAGTCCGCCTCCGTGTTCTTCACTCCCGGAATGTATACTGCCGAGATGCAAGGAACATTGCTCTCCGCCCAAGTCAGAATCAGAGAGACTTGCCTGAGGGCACTCCTGCTGCGAGTCCCTCCTTGGTGATTGATGTAAGCTACCACAGTACGATTGTCTGGTCGAACCTGAACCGGTAAACGCTGTAGGTGAAGTGTCAGACGCGACAGAACCAAGCGGATTGCTCTGATCTCCAAAACATTGATGGGGTTGTGAGCCTCCTGAGGACCCCACAACCCCTGGAACTGATGATCTTTCCAGAAACCTCCCCAGCCCGACAGGCTGGCATCCGTGGTAACCATCTCCCAACGAGGGGCCAGGAACGATCTGCCCCTAATCAGATTGCTTGATTCCAGCCACCACTGAAGGGACTGCCGAACCCTGGGAGACATCAGAAAAGACTGATCCAAGGACTGTGGACATCTGTCTCATTTCAGCAATAGATGGAGTAGTAGCGACCTCATGTGGAATTGAGCAAAGGGGACTGCCTCAAAGGAGGCCACCATCAAACCCACCAGAGTCATCCCTAGCCGAATGGAAGGGCGAGGGTTGGTCAGGAGAACACGTATCAGATCCTGAACCCTCTGCACCTTTGGCTGAGGTAGGAACACTCTGGCCTGACTGGTATCCAGAATCATGCCTAGAAAGGAAATCTCCCTTGATGGGGAGAGAGAAGACTTGGGGTGGCTGATCACCCATCCGAACCTCTCCAGCGTCGTCACCACCGTCCTGGTGTCCAACTCCGCCTGGCAGAGGGAGGAAGCTGTAATGAGTAGGTCATCCAAATATGGCACAATGCGAATGCCCTGGGCTCTGAGCAGGGCCATTATGCCCGCCAGAACCTTGGTAAACACCCTCGGTGCCGAGGTCAGCCCGAACGGGTGGGCCATAAACTGAAAATGCTGATCTCCCACCACAAACCTGAGAAATCTCTGATGTGCTGGGAAAATTGGTACATGAAGGTAAGCATCCTTGATGTCTATGGACGTCATGAAATCCCCCTGACGAAGGGAACCGAGCGCAGAGTCTCCATGCGGAACTTCTTGGTTCTGATGAACCGGTTGAGAAGCTTCAAATCCAGGATGGGTCTTATGGAGCCATCCTTTTTGGGAACCGTGAAGAGGTTGGAATAGCCCCGGCCTCTCTCTGAAAGAGGCACCGGACATATGACCGCCATGTCCAGGAGATTCTTTACAGCCAACAGGAGTCCCTGCGCCGCCCGAGGATCCGATGGCACCAAAGACCTTAGGAATCTGGGAGGAGGCTGGGACTCGAACTCCAGTTTGTACCCAGACGAGACCACTTCCAATATCCACTTGTCTTTGACCTCCTGGGCCCAGATCTGGAAGAAGAGCCGCAGCCGCCCCCCACCCGTAAGGGTGAGGGCGCCTCCTCATTGCCGAGCTGGCTTGGCAGCGGGCTTGGCCCTGGAACCCCAGGTAGAGGCTGGACGGGCACGTCCTCTACCTCTGTTCCAGGAATCACCTCTAAAGCCAGAGTACGCAAGACCTCTGCCCCCTCTGGCACCACAAAAGGAAGGATTAAAGGAGGCTGCCCCCCGAAAGGAGCGACGCAGCTTCTTACGCTGAGGCAGCCTCCCACCCCTCGCCACAGAATCCAATTTGTCTCCAAACAGCCGCGTTCCCAAAAAGGGCAAAGCTGTAAGCGCCCACTGGCGCAGCCAGACCGATCGGCACATGGCCACCAACAGGGCGAAGTTCTACTACACATGGTAATAGTGTCGTCCATAGCCGACAAAACAAAATTCATGAACAATTCACACCTCTTAAGGGTTGTGAATTCAACGCTGTCCGTGTTGAGCTGGGACCCATTTAACATGTCCCTGATCTCCGACCTGGTAGCCACAGGCACTAGTGCCGATGCACAGAACCCACACTGGCAAAGGCATGACATGCCATCTGATCAACGCACTTGTCCTCGCCATCCTTAAGGGTAGTGGCGTCAGGAGTATGTACAACGGAGGTGTTGGACAATCCAAAAATGGGCGTGTCAACCTCGGGAGGGGAAGACCAGCGCTTCACCGCGTCCACCGGAAAGGGATACTTCCTATCCCATCCCTGAGGAACACTGTGAAGGCGACTCGGCTTCTCCCATTCTCTAAGAATAATGCTGTCAAAATGATCCTGATCTGGAATCTTCAAGCGGGGCTTAGAGAACCCAAAGAATTCCCCCTTCTTCGGAGGGGCCTCCGCCGGTGGGGAAATATCCAGAACCTCTAACAGATGGGTCAGGACCCTGGGGGTATCAGCAGCATCCCCCGGCGCCTGCCCGGCATCAGAATCAAAGAACTGCAATTCCTTAGTCTCAGATTCCTCAAACAATTCCCCCTCCTCAAGCGGGGAATAATCAGCCCAATCAGGGGAGTCATAATCATCAAAATCAATTACCGGCGCAACCGGTGACAGATGCCTTTTCTTAGCAGTGGCCTTTCTGCCCACTGAGCTAGAAATAATTTTCTCGAGGTTGGCCAGCCTGGCACATACATCCGAGTGCGACTCCCCACTAATGACCGTGTCACTTGGGGTACGGATGATGTGGGGTGGGGTAGGTGAGGCGGGCGGCACTGACCCAGACGCCTGGGGTCCCGACTGCCGCATTATGGCCTGTTGCGCACATGGTATGCAAATAAGTACATTCTCCCCCGTAAGGGATACCCCACAACCAACACATAGCTGGGATTGTCCCAAAGGGAGCCCGAGCCCAGTATCCTGCGGAGCCTCCATATGGTGATTTTAAGGTAGTCGCAAAGACCCGAGGGAATTACACTGGTAAGCAACTCGGGATGCCCCTTAAGTCCTAAGTGGGAGGATTTATAAGTGCCCCAAATTTCTGCTAGGGACCCTAGGACCGGGAGAACCCCCTTTTAAGCAAGGCACAGGGAGTCCTCCTGAAAGACACAAAAGAGTGGCCATAAACACATGCACACACACATATATATATATATATATATATATACATATTGTTTATACCATATAAATAAGGGAAAAACGTGACAAAGCACCAGCGCTGTCCCCTGACAGAAAGGGGCACATGGCTGAGTAAAGTACATAAAAAAGGGGGAGCCTGGGAGGGCACTCACATGTCTTGCAATATGGCTGCCACCGCTCATCATGTCAGATAAGAAGAGTGAGAAAGGAGAAGAAGGGGCGGGCCAGCGCGGATCGCGCACCGCGCCTGGCCCCGCCCCCCTACTCTCACAACCAGCAGCGCGGTTCCCTGCTGTGGTGCTGGGCTCCGCAATTGGCTCCAACCAAAGGGGGGGCGGGGCGTGGCAATGTGCCCGGCCCCGCCCCCTTAACACCGCAGCCTGAGGGGAAGAAGCTCCCCTCAGGAGAAAGCAAAAAACGGCGATCAGCCAGTAATGTAAGGCACTAATCACACCTACACACACATTCTGAAATAAAAGGAAAAGTCCACCCCCCCACTGGAGGGTTAACAGAGGGACCCGGAAGGGGGATAATCCCGTACCAAGAATGGTGTAAGGGATATAATATATATACACACACAATTAGGGACAGGGCATCCCAAACCGGGATCACCAACCCGGATTCCGCCTACCCCTTTATATGGGGTCTCACTAGGGAGCATGGCTCCCTAAACACCTATAAAGGTGATTCCTACCCTCACCCGGACCTGCAGCCAAGGCTGGGAGGCTAATAACGGGCTTAATGAATAAAGGTCCGGGAAGAAATAGGTAAAAAAATTGGCCGGGCGTAAGCCCGGCTTACCTGCAAGAGCGGCATACATCTTCTGACTTGCTCGCTGTCCTGCAGAGAAGGAACTGGGGAATGTGTGGAAGGTCCCAGGTATTTATGGACCGGGAAGGGCTTCTTTTTTGCTTTCATCTCTGCAGAAGTTCGCCCTCTACTGGACCATAACCCATATGTCATGAATAGTGGAAGCTGGGTGTGTGACATACTAGGAATACAAGTTCCAAAGATATTCAAGCTGTCCTGCAGGCTCAGGGAGCATCAGTGTCAGCGAAAACTATCCGTCGACATTTAAATCAAATGAAATGCTATGGCAGGAGACCCAGAGGAAAAGCAAGACTACATTTTGCCAAAATGCACTTAAGTAAGCCAAAATATTTTTGGGGACATGTCTTGTGGACAGATGAGACCAAGATAGAGCATTTTGGTAAAGAACATCATTATACTGTTTTAAGAAAAGGATTGAGGCCTACAAAGAAAAGAACACAGTACCTACAGTGAAATATGGGGGACATTCAATGATGTCTTGGGGTTGTTTTGCTGCCTCTGGCACTGGGTGCAGCCCAGAGAAAGCTGGGTTTGCATCCGAGATCTTGGGTCTTCCAGCAGGACAATCAATCCAAACATACACCAAAAAGCACCCAGAGATGGATGGCAAGCAAGCAAGTGCTGCAGAGTTCTGAAGTGGCCAGCAATGTGTCCAGATATAAATCCCATTTAACACATGTGGAGAGATCTTAAAATTGCTTTTAGGAAAAGGCACCTTTCCAATAAGAGAGACCTGGAGCAGTTTGCAAAGAAAGAGTGGTCCAATATTCCGGCTGAGAGGTGTAAGAAGCTTATTGATGGTTGTAGGAAGCAACTGATTTCAGTTATTTTTTCCAAAGGGTGTGCAACCAAATATTAAGTTAAGTGTGCCAATAATTTTGTCTAGCCCATATTTGGAGTTTGGTGTGACATTATGTCCAATTTGCTTTTTTTTCCTTCCTTTTTTGGTTTAGTTCCAATACACACAAAGGGAATAAACCTCTGTATAGCAAAACGTGTTACTGCAATACTTTTCTGTAAGAAATACTTGAAAAATGTCAGGGGTGCCAACATTTACGGCCATGACTGTATATACACCACAATTGATTACAAATCTCCCAAAGTAGCCCTATTACTGTTTCCAGGCAAAATGCATCAAGTTTTTTTGTATGTAACATTATCAACACCCGAATGGGTGGACGCTATTGACTCAAGAACTATATAACTTAATACAGAACACCAAGGTTCAAGTCATAGGTATATATTTGCAATATGAGTTAAGCTCACTATTTGCAATTGATCAACTTGACTTAGTTAAACTCTCCTATAATGCAAAACTACAACCAGGCCTACTCTCTTTTAACCTATTGCATGATATTTACTTGTCCAGATACCTCAGGAATTGATCCCACAACATGGTCCACTGGGGGCATCCCCAGCACCAAGCTATCCGATGTGCGCACATCAACATATTGCTAGATGCGAGTGCGGGGCCATTCAGTCACATACGCATTCCCGACAGTACACCACCCTCCACCATCAGTCATAGTGACGCTGACACACCGCCTCCAATATAGGGGTGTGTCAAGACCCCGTTTCTGCCTGTCATGAATGCAACCGACAATTTATCCAAGGGGGCATAGGACTCTGGTCCAGGGATCAGGTAAGAGCGGGAAGTAGGAACAAACATAGTCAATTAGCATATGTAGCCTCCTAGGGCACACTGCTGCATAGATCTGTGTCCAGTGAGTCATGCATCTTTGAAACATAAAAGATATAAAATATATATATATATATATATATATATATATATATATATATATATTATGTGTTTCCCCAGCCCAGTGTACCTTTTCTGTCTATACCCTGACCCTATCTTAATTGTATAAATGAATTCATGAAATAAAAAAATTAGAACAAAATAATTAAATGCTCTTGATAAATAGTTAGGTACTTTTTTTTAGTAGAGTAGATCAGCAAAGGGGTTAACCACAGACAGCCAAGTCTCATAATGTCCCATGACAATTCTATGAGCTGCCACATTTCTATTATAACAAGCTAGTAATTAAACAGGGTATATAAAGCCATCCATTTTCCAGCGTATAAAAGCAACAAGTGGATCGTTTGGGTTTGTAGGCTATAAACACCTGCCTAAGGAATCATGGTGCCACTTACATCTGGTTATTACAATATTTAATAAGGCTTGATAAACTAACAGAGACACATTAGAAGGTTCAGAGTATGATTACAATTCATCTGATGGTTCAATTATATTTTATAGTGCTCACAAACAATGATGTCACGTCTAGCCAATAGCAGTGCGCTGTTCTATGCAAGTCGCAGGACATGTTTTTTCTCAGTGGAATACATTGTAAATTAGGATTACTTGGCTTTAATAAGGCAGACCCGGTTACATGTAGCACACTCCATAAATTACCTTTGCGTTTTTAAATAAACAAACGCAACGACTTACGATATATTTGCTACGCTCTTTTTATGGCATAGTAAAATTGTTACCATGAGAATTGCTTAACACTTATTACAAAATTTACTTCAGGCAAATGTAAAAAGGCAAGAAAAATAAACTTTAGTTCCATTAATTGAAGAACTTCACTCAATAGGTGTATATTTTTTTCTTTCTTGCTTTCTTCTTTTTTAAGGGATTAGGTTTTGTATATATCTGCTAGATACTATATATATATATATATCATCTATAGTCATGCTAAAAATGATCTTTTCTAGCATGTAAACAATATCTATCGATATAATTATTTTAGTTGCATTGATAAATAGTGGGCTGCCATCAACTGGCAACCTGAAATATTCTGAACAAAGGCCCGAAAGTATCATAGGTTTCTGTCAAGCACATGTCGATACATTTAGTTTATGTCTCTTTTAAGAAAAAAAATATCTATATACGCTCCTGGACCATTTGTTAATGTCTGAATGCCATATAAAGTTTAGCTTTAGAATATACAGATGACAGAATAACAAATCTATTTCACAGTTTAACAGTAGCTAAAATGTCTCAAAGACCTCAACCCCGAAGTATTAGCCAATGTAAATGAATTACTAAACAGACTAAATTTAAAATGATATATGCTTTCTGAAGATTTGGTGATAAAAGCTTCCTTGCTGCTCTGGAGCAGTGACTCTGAACAGAAAAGAAGAATAAGCACCAAAAAATGTTTTGGGTTCAAACCCAGCTCTGGATGCCATTTGTATAAAAATTGTTTTTTTATACTGTTTCTATGTGTTCTGCTATGCAATTAATTAAAAGTGGGACGCACTGCAAAGTTATTATGCCCTAGATATATTTATGACTGTAGATAAATGAGATAGGCAGTAAAGGATATTGTGTGTTATGGGTATTAGAATGTGAGCGCCCTTAGGCCCATTTTAAACCTAGCTGTTTGTGTTGGAAAAGTCCAGCATACAGTGTTTCTATTCGCAATGCAAACGCAGCTTTATAAAAGTCTATGGCAACACAGACAATTCAAACGCAAATGCAAGTAAGGGACAAATATGTGATCATGATGTATAAAAAAAAGAAGCAATAAATAAAAAAATGGTGACCTTCCTTTTTCCCAAATACTAAACATGACAATTGGTAGATTCCCAAAATGTAACTTCATAATAACAATACTAACACTATGAGTTGGTCTGCCACTCTTCCTATTCCCCCTAAAGTTCCTGAAAGTTTATAGTAAAGTTTCTATAAAACTACATAGAAATTGTTAATCAAATCAAATCAATAAGTAATTCATACTCATTCAACCAAATCTTTTGTTTATTGTATTATCATCTAAGTTAAATTTACCAGTAGCAACAGAGGCGTCACCATTCTAAAATGATTTCAGAACTGTAATTACTATATTTCTTTAGAACAATTGAATTTTTGTATTTTTTTTTACTGCACTATGATTTCTATCGCTAACTTAAGCCAGTACCAAATTCGAAAAAAAGAAATTGTAAGATTCAATCAAAAGTATTATTTTGCTCAATTTCTATCAAAAGAAATCACAAATAATAAAATCCCATTTCGCCATATAAGATCAGATTATGCATTTCATTTAAAGTCAGTTTTATGAGTGCGCATGCGTGCAGAGCGCGGATGGATGCCTGATTCCGCGCTCCGGTGAAACCTCCTGCCCCGCCCCCCCCCCCCCCCAAGATGCTATGAGCGGCGGTTTTGCGGCCGCGAGGCTCGGGCGGACCCCAGGAGTCATCCTACCTATCTTGGTGCTGATCCGCGTCGGGCCCCGAAGTGCCTGTTCACAGCCTCACAGGACGGAGGTGAGCTGCCGGCGCCATATTGGATTATCCTGCAGAGTGCGCAGCAGCCCCAGAGTTCTCTCCCCGTGGATCCTGTCTTTGCCCCATCACATAATTAAAGGGCAGCACTGCCCCTACTCTTATTAGCTGACCACCAGCACTGAGGAAAGGGTGGGTGGCTGGGTCTCCATCTTCTCTGACACAGCCTGGAGGAGAACTGTTCAGTGCACCTCCTTCCTGCAGGGGATTCTTGGAGCCTCCATACGCTGGGTCATTATAAGCCCCTCTCCTTCCACCTCCTGTGGATTGGGGAACACACTGAGGGTCTGTACCTCCCTGCATTTATAGCCACCAATCTTCTCTGCAGTCTCTCCCTATCAGTGTCTATTATAAGGGGCTTTCCATTGAGCTTTACTGCCCTCTTAAAGGTGAAGTGTGCTTCCTTTTTTTTTGGTTCTCTCCGCCTGACCCATATATCCACCCAAGCTGATAAGACCCCTCGGCCTGCCTTTTGGGGTTCAATCCCGACCTGGGTTAGCTCTCCCTCCCCCGCTTATTATTTATCTGTCCTGCCACATCCATCAAGCCTTGGCTGTACTTCCGAGCCTTACGCAGAATGGAAACATCCACGCCACCCCAAAGTGATCCCCTAATTCCCGTGGACCTTCTTCCTGAGGATGAGTCATGGATGGACGATTCCTTGCACGGTTCACCACCTAAGTCACAACCACCATCTCTTGACAAATACGAAGCTATGCTGGAGAAAGCCCTTGAGCGGTGGGCCTTAAATATTACATCCCCGATTTCCGCTAATCTCTCGGCTGAAATTAAAGAAATTGATGACCTTGAACAACAATCCACGGCACATGCTTCGGGGCTATCATCCATGGGGACGGATCTAGAATCCTTAAAAGAGGAGAACCTCACCCTGCACCATAAGCTTGAGGACATGGAGAACCGTTCGCGTAGGGCTAACATCAGGATCAGAGGTATACCTGAAGCCGTCATTGATCTACAATCTACAGTTACTGCTCTCTTCCAAGAGCTCGCCCCCGCCATTCCTATTGAAAGATTGGAATTCGTGCCTTACAGAAAAAAAGAGCGGATGGGCTACCACGGGACGTGTTAGTTAAATTCCACTTCTACCGCACTAAGGAACAACTTATGCTGACCGCACGGGATCAAGGAACTCTCAAATTCCAGAACTTTGAGTACCAACTCTTTGCCGACCTGTCTCCCCAAACCATCATCAGAAGGCGTGCCATGAAACCCTCACTCGAAATCTTGCAGGCAAAAGGCATCAGGTACAAATGGGGGTTTCCCTTCAAAATTTCCTTCAGCCACCAGGATCAGCGGTATGAAGCGTTGACCCCACAAGACCTGGAGGATGCTCTCACCGCAGCTGGCCTGAGGGCTCCCGTTGCCACACCGGCTGCTCCGTCGCAAAAGAAGAGGGCTCTTTCATTCTCTCCTGTACCTAAGGACAAGCGTGGTCTGCGAAGGAGCATTCAGTCATCGAGCAGAGTCGTCGGAGCGCTGGCCCTTAGGCTTGGTAAGCCTGCTGTGGGGGAGGGATGATGCGTTGGATTCCCTGTGTATTATACAGGGGATCTCGCCCCTCATTCTCTCATTACAGCGAACCCATTGGGCTCAAGAAGGTTGTAGTTTTTGTCTTGTAATGTTGGGACTATCTTGTTATCGCTACGTGGTCTCCTGTTCTATCTTACAGGTACTTCCTATGCACAAGCTCCCTTAGTACACAACAACTGGCTCTCTTGTTATTTGTGCCCTATTTGGTTTATTACCGGTTGTTTTATATGCATCCTCAGTAATATGCTATAGACAGTTAATTTTTTGCTTACTGCTGCTCTTTCATTTAGTTTTCAGGTTTAGTGGGCCGGGTGCTCGGGTTTCAAGGCCCTGCACACTCCCTGCTCCCTTTCTCGCCGGGAAACCGTCGAGTAAGGAAGTTTTTTTTTTTTCTGACCCTCCCCGTTCAGGGCCAGTTTCTACACTGGTTGCTCTGGGGATTTTCCCTTGGAAATCCCTCCAACCAGACCGCTTTTCCCAGTGTGGTGGAGGTCCTCTCTACCCCCCTGGGACATTATTCTAAGGAAGGTTTTGTACTTTACTGTGTTGTTGATTTAGAATGTTTTCCGTTGTTTCCTCCCTCTTCTTTTTCTTCTCCCCTCCCCACTCCCTCCTTCCTTGGGTGTCCAGCCCCCCTAAACTAGCAGACAATTTGTGGTTTCGTGATGGCGGTTAAACTTGTCTCTCTGAACGTTCAAGGCCTGAATGCCCCCCAGAAAAGAGTGAAGGCGTTCCGCCAGGTGAGGGCCCTCCATGGCGATATTGTCTGCTTCCAAGAGACTCATTTTACCAAGAAGAATACTCCTAAATTTCTCAGTTCAGACTATCCTCTCTTCTTTACGGCATCGGCAGATACCAAGCAGAGAGGAGTCCTTATCCCTTTTAAGTGCTCTCTCCCATTCTCTATGGAACAGACAATACCTCAGGGTCGCTTCCTAATTGTCACTGGTATGGTGCAAGACCAACTAGTTACAATTGCTACCTATTACGCCCCCAATCAGAACCAGAACGCTTTTTTTGAGGACTTTCTTAGGACTCTGGACCCCCAGGTAAAGGGGCTCCTCATACTGGCGGGTGACTCAAATCAAGTCGTGCACCCCTCTCTGGACAGGCAAATGGTGGGTCGATCCTTGGACTGCCTTAGGGTGGGCTCCTCAGGAAAAGCATTCCGTTCCCTTTTAAACCAATACCACCTTGCTGACGCATGGAGAGAATTCCATCCCACCAAGAGGGACTTCACTCACTACTCTTGCCCGCACAGGGTCTTTACGAGAATAGACCACATCTTTTTGCAGCTGTCCTCCCTGCCGCACCTCTCCCACTCCTCTATAGTTTCGATTGTTTGGTCGGATCACGACCTTGTTGCCGTCGAGTTGGTCTCCCTAACCCAAAGATCCTCCCGGTGGTCTTGGAAGCTGTACGATCCCGTGTTGTCTGATGAGGCACTCCTCGAACGCTTTAGCAAAGAGATTGAGAGCTTTTTTTGCATAACACGGGGTCGGTGAGCTCTGAGGCCCTGCTCTGGGAGGCTCATAAAGCGGTAATGCGTGGGCAGTTCATCCAAGAATCTGCTCGAGGCAAAGCCTCACATAAGGAAAAGCTTCAAAAGTTGTTTGACGCATACCACTTAGCCTCTTCCGCCTACAAAGACCGTCCGACCAGGCGTAACAGAATCAATCTCAACCAAGCAGGGAATCAACTTAATCTGTGCCTTACAGGTGAGGCCGAGCGTCAAATCAATCGGACTAGGTTCAAGTGGTATCGCATCAGCAACAAACCGAACACCCCTCTTGCTAGAAGACTTAGAGGTGTCACCCAGAGGGTTAAACCTGTGCGCATTAGGACCCTAGAGGGCACATTAACTAGCAACCCATCAAGGGTGGTATCAACTTTCGGTAAACATCTTGAGGACCTATACAGACCCAAGACTGCATTAGATGAACGCCTTGCAGAAAAATTGCTAGGACAACTTACATTACCTTCCCTACCACTAGAGGCCAAAACTTTCCGGTCAAACTCTCTGAGGTCCAGGAAGCCATTAACTCTTTAAGGACTGGGAAGCAACCTGGCCCAGATGGGTTCTCCGCACTTTACTATAAAAAGTTTTCCCATGTACTCTCTCCGCATCTTGTCCGGATGTTTAACTCGCTCACTACTGGCGATTCATGGAGTACAGAGGCGCTTACTGCGGCTGTCTGCATGATACCTAAACCCAATGCTGATACCACCCTCTGGTCCAACTATAGGCCCATTTACCTACTGAATATAGATGTTAAATTGTTAGCAAAGGTCCTCGCAGCATGGCTCAATAGGTATATTGCATCTTTAATCTCTAAGGAGCAAGCGGGCTTTATCCCTCAACGGCAAGGGGGGGATAACATCCGCAAGGTCATTAATCTGGTCCATCATGTGAGGAAGGAGGGCCGTCACGCTATGCTACTAACCCTTGATATTCGTAAAGCATTTGATACGGTAGCTTGGGACTACCTCCAATTCATATTGAAAAAATGGGGGCATGGTCCCTCCTTCATCACATGGATTTCCTCGCTATACTCTAAGCCTGGTGCATTCGTTAGGTATTCAGGCTACTCCTCCAAGCGGTTCATTTTGGGCAGAGGCACTAGGCAAGGTTCTTCTCTCCCCCCTACTTTTTGCTCTCGCCATTGAGCCACTTTCTAAGTTAATTCAGGCTAACATTAATATAGCGGGCGTCTCTATTGGGGGATATGATCACAAGATTTCTTTATTTGCCGATGACATCTTGATGCTAGTTTCTAACCCGGTCACATCCCTCCCAAATCTCTTTCAAACTCTGAATGACTTCTCCAAGATCTCTGGTCTCCAGATTAACACCTCAAAATCCCAAGCCCTCAAGGTCTCCCTTCCTGACAGTACGCTGTCTGCACTAAAGGCCTCATGGCAAGAGCGACACATCAAATATCTAGGCGTCCACCTGACTGCAAATTATGATTCCCTCTATGCCGCTAACTATCCCATTATACTTAGGGACCTCCGCACCCTATTGTCTTCATGGGCCAAGCTGCATCTTTCGTGGCTTGGCAGGATAGCTGCCGTAAAAATGACATGGCTTCCCAAAATACTCTATGCATTTCGGGTCTTGCCGGTTCCGATTCCGACCGCTTGCCTAAAAGGTCTCCAATCCACTTTAAACTCCTTCATCTGGGGTCAGCAAAACCCTAGAGTTAACCGTATGACAATGTACAGAGCTAAACAACAGGGAGGACTTGGAATCGCTAATATAGCACGTTATTATTCTGCATGTCAGATTGCGCAATTGGCTGCTATTCATGCTGGAGATGATAGACCATTATGGGTAGATATCGAGCAGGCCAGTTGTACCCCGACAGCCATTTCCAATGTCTTGTGGCTGCCCTCATCAGCTTACAAGGGCATTGACAACCCAGTTCTGAAGCACTCTCTGGAAAGTGAAGAGTCTGGAAAATTAACATATCCAAAAGCCACCTCTCTTCCCCCCTGCCTCCCCTGCTATCGGTCTTGGGTAATCCTGAATTTCTCCCGGCCTTGCAGGAACCTGCCGCGTTTAGTTGGTGGAAATCACAAAACCTAACAAGGATTAAGGATCTCGTCTCTCATAGGGGAATTTTAACATTCCCCGAGCTTCAATCCCTTAAAGACATCCCGACCAGGGAATACTTACGCTACCTACAAATATCCCACTATATTACTACTAAGTCTAGAGTGGGGGCTACCCCAAGATCATCTTCACCATTTGAGTTTGCTTGTGGAACCTCTAGGGAAGGGGATGATCGCCATGGTGTATAGGAAGCTGAACGATTTCGAGGAGATGCCCCTCCCAGCCTACATAAACAGGTGGGAAGCTGTTCTTGGTGTAAGTATATTGCCTAGGGAATGGAAAATAGCCTGGCGGAACTCATTCTCATGGTTTCTGAACACGGGCGCCCAGGAGGTCAATACTAAAGTCCTACTCCGATGGTACTTAGTACCGGATAAGATCCACAGATTTTGCCCCTCCTATCCCCCGGAGTGTTTTAGAGGTTGCCGCCTACAGGGATCATATATTCATATGTGGTGGGAGTGTAGGGTGGTCCGCCATTTCTGGGCTAAGGTTTATTATTTTATAAGGAAAGCTACAGGATTACACTTGTCCCCCTCACCTCAACTTACCCTACTTAATTTGAAACCCTCCGGATGTACAAGGTCTCAATTTGAGCTAATTAGACACATTCTTACAGCCGCTAAACTTATGATAGCACACCCTTGGAAGAAGAAGACGATCCCTAAGGGTAGCCTGGTACCTCGCATCAATGAAATTATGTTCTTTGAGAAGATGGCAGCCTCGATGCAAGGCGACCTTGCCCCCTTCCTGACCACATGGGAGGGTTGGATCACACACTTCCAACCTAAATGCTTCGACCGCTCCCTCCTCACAACTATGTGATGTTTGTACACATCTCGCGTCAGACGGTTGCTGGACACCCACCCCCAAACCTTCCCCTTTCCCTCGCTTTGTCACCCTATCTTCCTCACTCTAGCCCCCCGCTCCTAACCTTCCGCTCTCCTTTCTTAGGTACGTGGTAGTTTGCCACACGCATCTCATACCTTGCTTTTGGAGATATTGTTTCCAGTTTGTGTATGTGTCGACACCCCTTTGGATGTAATTACTTGTCCCACAAAATGCACAAAATGTAAAGTATGATGCATTGTACTGTACCTCTCCTATATTTTCAATAAAAATATTGATGAAAAAAAAAAATAAAGTCAGTTTTATTTTTTATTATTTATAGTAGTAAATGGATTGTTAAAGTTGCATATGCAACGAAACGCGTCAACAATGCTGGAACGCTATTTTCATCTTGAGATTTCTCCCTATATCTCATTCACAGGTATGCATTCATCAATTGATCAAATCTGTAACAATTAACCCTTTCCTACCCATGTAAATCCTACTACCTTTCTGATATGCATTAATCGATTGATCCAATCTGCAACAATTAACCCTTTCCTGTCCATGTAAATCATACTGCAATTCTCTCTGGTATGCACTATTAGATTCACTACTTAAAACTAGATCTCTTTCCTTGTCTCCTTACTTGTGCCTATGCCTTATTTAAGAGTTATGTGATTATTTTGAATGCCCCATCTGGTTCCCTGCCCATATCTAGATTTGTAAAACTTTCATCTAGTACTATCTGTTACACTTTTATTGACCAATCTTTCCCCTTGTGTGCTTACTGACCCAGAGCGCCTAGCAACATTCCATTTGGAGTTTTATTACTTTATGTGCCCTCCCAGACAAAACTTTTAGGACTGACCTGAGCCCCACCCTTTAGGCCCAGCTGCTGAGCCTGAGCTAATCAAAGGCACTTAGAAACTGTTCATATTGCGTGTTAGAGGCTTCAATGCTCAGAATCCTTTGAAAAGTTTGCGGCTAATTTAACCTGAATTCTACCTGAAGGAAAAGTGTACCAGATTCTGCTTGTCTGAATAGCCCAGCATAAACAACAATGATTACCCTTTACCTCATCACACTACTTCTTCTTACCCTCAGAATCATTGGCACACAGTATCCCCCTGCTCCTGGTAAGTCCCTATATATCTCCCCCTCTCTGCTTTCAACCTCCTACCTCTCGGCTCATGAATTCCTCACGCTGGCAAAATCACTCACCACCTCTATACACACAAGACACATTATTCTACCCTCAAAAGCCACAACCACCTCTTCTCTCTCCTTTTACTCTTACTTGCCGCTGGTGACATCAGCCCTAATCCAGGTCCACTCTCTCCACCCCTCTCCTCCAGAACGATTTCCTTTTCATCAAAGCTAAAAACCTGCACCTGTGTTAAACCTGGATACACACGCAACCTTTCTAATCTGATATAGCTTACTTCCTCCTCACCCCCTGCCACTGTCACCTGCACACTGTGGAATGCACGCTCAGTGCGCAATAAACTCACCTATATCCATAAACTGTTTCTTTCTAACCTTCATGGGATTCACAGAAACATGGCTCACTCCATCAGACAATGCATCACTCGTTGCCCTTTCACATGGTGGACTACATCTCAGCCATACCTCCAGATCCAACAACAAACAGGGTGGGGGTGTGGGCATCTTTCTATCCGAACTCCTTTAACCTACTCCCTGCCCTGCTATCTCTATCCTTCTCATCTTTTGAAATTCATTGTGTCCGTTTATATTCTCCTGTAGCCTGAAAATTGCTGTCATCTACTGCCCTCCTGGAACTACTACTCTTTTCTTTGACCACTTTTCTACCTGGCTCCTTCAGTTCCTGTTCACAGACATCCCCACAATCATCATGGGTGAATTCAACATACCTGTTGAAACTAGCAACCCTGCTGCCACCAGACTACGGTCACTAACCTCATCTTTCGGACTCAAGCAATGGTCTACTGCACCTACCCACAAAGACGGCCATACAATTGACCTCCTCTTCACTAACCTCTGCTCTGTATAAAACTTTTTTTCCCCCTCTCTGACCATAATCTGCTAACTATGACCCTCTCTCCTATTCAGACAAGCATACAATCTGGTTTAAGCAATTCTCTAAAGGGCACATGCCATCAATCTCAATACGGAGTGTTTGTGATCCTTCCCCCTCGTCTTCACTCCTCATCCTTCATACTGTAAGCTTTCAAGGGCAGGGCTCTCCTACACTGCCTATGGGGAATGGGAGGGGGGGAAGCCACACTGCCTATGGGAAATGGGAGGGGGATGCCACACTGTCTATTGGGAATGAAAGGGGGGAATGCCACACTGCCTATGGGGAACGGGAGGGGGGATGTCACACTGCCTATGGGAATAGGATGGTGGAATGCCACACTGCCTATGGGAATGGGATGGGAGGAGGGAAATGCCAGACTGAATAAGGGGATAGCGGGATGTCACACTGCCTACGGGAATGGGAGGGGAGAATACCACACTGCCTATGAGATGGGGGGGAATGTCACACTACCTATGAGAAATGCCACACTGTTTATGGTGAATTGGAGGGGGGAATGCCACACAGGCTATGGGAGGGGGAATGGCACACTGGAAAAAATCTTACATGAGTCTTGTGCCCGCTGTCCCGGCTCTGGTTTCCGGTGCCAATCTCGAGTGTCCGTGCGCGCCGGCCCGAGAGACGCTGTCTGTCCTCTGGCTTCTGGCGTCGCCACTGCCTCTGGGGTGTGAGCGCAAGCTAGTGGCTAGAGGCAGTGGCGGTACCGGAAACCAGAGCGGGGACAGCAGGCACGAGACTCATGTAAGATACTTTTTTTCAGTGTGCTAAGGTACCCTCTTTCCAGCAAATTCAGCCAGGGCACCAGCCTTGTGGGCTGGTAGACAATGGCGCAGAGGCCGAGCGGCCGGCCTTAAAGGCTACAGCCCACAAAGGCACCAGGCTTTTCTGCATTTTGGGAATGCAGATAATTGGGCAGGTGGTTTTTGCTAGTCCCCGATTGCCCGCAGGTGACAGCCACTACCTGTTTACAAAGGGTTAAGTGCAAAATGACACATACACATTTAAAAAGTCCACAAATTTTTTTTTTTTTCTTTTACTACTTGCCTATTGGATGCTGTCCCACCCCGTTGATCTTCAGCCAGAATCGGGAGCAGGGCAGAGGATCTTTGTCCTGCTGAGGACCCTGGCCCAATGATCGGAGTTGCCCCGAGGGAGTCCCCAGCGCTGGAATCTGGACAAATGAGAGCTTTTTTTGGCTCTACATGGGGGAAAACGCGACATAGAAATTACAGCGCTGGCAGAATGGTCAGAGAAGCAGCCCCCTAGTTCAACATGGCTGGCGTTTAAACGGTTAACATGAAATATCTTGTTTGTCTTTTTACATTGCTTTCTCAATATTTTCAAATAAAATACTACTATGCGCACCTTGCAGTTAACTTGCAATAACTATCAAGGGTTAAACCCTTAAGCCTCAACCCTTAAAAAAAAAAAAAAAACGCAAAACCAACCCAGGCACTAGCTATGAAGCATGGTAGCCCAGAGCTCGGGAGGTCGAGCACAGGAGGACGAGCACAGGCTCTTCTGCACCTCCCTGTCCATTGGGGATACAGGTAAACAGGCGGCGGGGGAGGGTAGGCAAGTTACCTGCTTGCTGGTCCCTCCTGCCCTTTGAACTAGTATTGATGACCCAGGGGCCCTTTACCACTTCACACAGTTAAATTATAAAAACACACACTATTCTTTTCAACGCTACTTACCCTTCCATCACTGAGGGCTGTTCCACTGTCTTCAGCTGTCTTCAGTGAGACAGAGGACACCGATCATCTACACCACTCACTCCCACTGCAGGGAGTGGCTATTTATAGGCCACGAACAAGCAGAATTCTGGTACAAGTTGTAGGAAATTGATGAGAGACAGCAAGACATTTGATGACTATCTGCCTTCAACTTTGCGCCGATTCCACGTTCCTCTGGGGGCTGTGATAATCACAGTTTACTGGACCTGCAAGGAGTGACCCTGACTCAGGGAGTAAGACTGGAGACACCACTCCAGGGATGATCCATCCCCAAAAGGGAGATTAGTATCTCCAGGCCAAGTGGGGACGGATCCCAATGAGAAAGGAATGGCAAACTTCAGAGCCCTGGAGTGAATCCAGGCATAGAAAACCTCCTCAAAGGATGCCACTATCAGGCACAGAAGCTGCATACACTGCCGAACACTGGGCAGATAACTCGAGCACAAGCTCCCCACTTTCCCTGAACACCTTGTCCTGGACCATGTCCAAATGCATTCCCAGGAAAAGTAACTTTGTTGACAGGACAGTAGCCAACGCTGTCTGGACATCCCGATCAGAGGATCATCCAGATATGGGGTAAGGTGAACCCCCTGACAAAGGATCACCATAAGCCAGTTATTCTCTGGGTGCCATGGAAATCTTGAAGGGAAGCACTACAAATTGGTAATGATAAAGACCTGAACTAAGGGAAGAAAATGCTGATTACCGCGGAAGATCGGGTAATGCAGATACACAACCTTGATATCAATGCAGTTATGTGCAGACTGGTAATGAGATGCAATCCTGGCTCTCTTGCCTCCCGTGGCCTGCTGTACCAAATAATCAAGCTACGCACCAATAGGTGACCAATAGCAAAGGGTAGCACATCAAGGATGTTTTTGGAAGTGGAGTCAGCTGTTCAATCTTTCACCCACGGGGTAAAGCACATGGCCACCAAACTGCATGCATCTGCCGCCCGCATGACCAGTGCTCCCTGGGAGCATGGAATTGGTATTTGTCCCCAGGGGGGCCACGGATGTGAGGACTCGGGTGTCTGGGGGAAACTCAAATAAGAGAAAACATTAACAGCATCAAAACACACAGCCCTAGTGCACCACCACAGATAGTCACTTTTCTTAGGTCTTCTCCTTTTGAGGACTAGAACAGAACTGGGAGATTACCAGGAAGCCAGGCCTCCAGACCTACCTAAGGGAAGGAGTTACAACTTTTTCTCTAGTCCTAATCGGCTACAAGCAATACACAATCATTAGGGATTAGTGTCACTGGACAGAAAACATGAGAGGGAAAAATAAAATTCTGTGTTTACTCACCTTGTAGAATTGGTATTATAAGTATGCAGCACGTCCTGCTCCAGATAATGATTCATAACAGATGGGATTACCTCCGCCAGAGGGCGCTTGACTGCAGAGATGGCAAAAAGAGGCCCTTCCCGATCCCATATATACCTGGGACCTCCCACAAATTCCCCAGTGTTAAAAAGCAGTAAGGAGAACCAGGAGAAGCCAATGATAAATAACAACATTAACAAGGATAACAATCACCATACAGAGGACCCAAGATAATGCAAACAGGGCGGGGTGGAGCAGGACATGCTGCATACTTATAATACCAATTCTACAAGGTGAGTAAACACAGAACTGTATTATTCTAAGTATGCAGCACATCCTGCTCCAGATAATGATTCATAACAGATGGGACATCCAATAGCAGTGTCCGTACATAGGGTGGAATCCCCAAAGCAACAACACGCAGTTCAAACCACTGATGCCTGCAGAACTTTGCAGCCAAAAACAGCATTAGCTGAGGCCCGAACATCAACCTTGTAAAACTTGGAAAAGGTATGAACAGAAGACCAGGTAGCAGCCTTACAAACTTGTTCAACAGAAGCCTGGTGCTGGAAGGCCCAGGAGGCCCCAACAGCACGTGTAGAATGAGCAGTAACACGGAAAGGAGGACCCTTTCCCCTAGCAGAATAGGCCCTAAAAATAGCCTGACGAATCCATTTGCTAATAGTAGACTTAGCAGGAGCCAAACCCTTCTTGGGACCCAAAGGGACCACAAACAAGGCATCAGTCTTTCTAAAAGGTGCAGTAGCCACCAAGTAGAGCTTCAAATTCCTGACCACATTCAGGGAATGTAAGGCCCTCTCCTTGGAATTACCAGGATTAGGGTACAAAAAAGGGAGCACAATGTCCTGATTGAGATGGAAGGCAGAGACAACCTTAGGCAAGAAATCAGGTTTAAAGCGGAAAACCACCTTGTTCTGGTGTCTCTCAAAGTCCCCTACTTTGAGAGACACCAGGACAAGGTGGATTTCCGCTTTAAACCAGAATAGAAAGGGCTGCCAACTCCGAAACACGCCTGACCGAGGTGATAGCCACCAAAAAGGCAACTTTAAGAGTAAGAATAGACAGGGCAGCCTCATGCACATGCTCAAATGGAGGGCCCTGAAGGGCAGACAAAACCAAATTCAAGTCCCAAACCGGCAACAGAGGTTTGCGAGGGGGACGCACATGAGCAACCCCCTGGAAGAAAGTCCTGACCAGAGGTTGTCGAGCGAAAGAAATCTGGAAGAAAACAGCCAAGGCAGAAAACGTGACCCTTGAGCGTGCTGAACTGAAGTCCCAGATCCAAACCATGCTGAAGGAACTCCAGAATCCTAGGAATGGAAAACACCCGACAGGGAAGGACCCTAGACCCAGTCAATGTAGGTCCGCCAGATCTTATAGATGGTAGAAGAGGACTTCTTCCTAGCCCTGATTAGAGTATTAACCACAGAATCAGAAAGCCCCACATCCCTTAAGATGGAGGTTTCAGCAGCCAGGCCATCAAAGCCAGCGTTTGTAAATTGGGATGGCATAGCCGCCCTTGAGTGAGAAGGTCTGGCACCAGGGGCAGAGGGTACTGATCTATTTCCAGCTGAACGATATCTACGAACCACACCTGTCTTGGCCAATGAGGGGCCACCAGGATTGCTGGCACCCTTTCCTGAGCCAGCTTGCGCAGAACCCTGCCCAGCAGGGGGAATGGAGGAAAAAGATACAAGAGATGGAACCCCTGCCAGGATAGAGTCAGAGCATCCACCGCAAGGGCCAGGGGATCCTGGGACAGAGATACAAAGACTGGGAGCTTGTGATTGTGTGCCAACGGTGACACAGGGATAGGAAGACTTCGCTGTTGAGAGACCATTCCCCCAGGCGAGAAGTCCCCCTGCTCAGAAAATCTGCCTCCAGATTCTCCACCCCCGGAATGTACACTGCTGAGATGCAAGGGACATTGTCCTCTGCCCAGAACAGAATCATGGACACCTCCTTAAAGGCACCCTTGCTCCGAGTCCCTCCCTGATGATTGATGTAAGCAACCGCCGTCTGGTTGTCTGAGCGAACTTGGACCGGCCGACCCCGCAGGTGAGGTGTTAATTGGGCCAGAACCAACCAAACCGCCCTCAGTTCCAGAATGTTGATAGGAGCATGCGCCTCCTGAGGACCCCACAGCCCCTGGAATTGTAGGGACATCCAGACGCCCCCCCCCAACCTGACAGGCTGGCATCCATGGTGACTGTCTCCCAACAGGGGGCCAGGAAGGATCTGCCCCCCAACAGGTTCCTCGAGTCCAGCCACCACAAGAGGGACCGCCGGACCAGAGGGGACAGAATGAAGGCCTGATCCAGAGACAGGGGACTCTTGTCCCAGACTGATAGGAGATGGAGTTGAAGAGGTCTCATGTGAAACTGCGCATATGGAACCGCCTCGAAGCAGGACACCATCTGCCCCACTAGCTGCATCCCCTGCCGGATGGAGGGTTGAGGGCATGACAGCAGGGAGTGAACCAGAGCTTGCAGAGAGTCCACCTTCTGCTGAGGAAGAAAGATCCTGGCCTGAACAGTATCCAGATTCATGCCCAGGAAGGAAGTCACCAGAGATGGGGATAGGGAAGATTTGGGCCGATTGATCACCCAGCCGAATGACTCCAGAACCGTCACCACCCGCTGGGTATCCAATACCGCCTGCTGGAAGGACTGAGAAGTGATGAAAAGGTCGTCCAGATAGGGAAGAATGCGAATGCCCTGAGCCCTGAGGAGAGCCATGACACCCGCCAGCACCTCGGTGAAGACCCTGGGGGCCGAAGTGAGACTGAAGGGCAGTGCCACAAATTGGTAGTGCTGGTTTGCCACTGCGAACCTGAGGAATCTCTGATGCCCTAGGAAGACTGGAACATGAAGATTAGCATCTTTGATGTCTATGGAGGTCATGAAGTCTCCCGGGCACAACAAACTGATCGCGGAGCGCAGGGTCTCCATGTGAAAGTGCCTGGGCCTGATGAATTTGTTGAGCAGCTTTAAGTCCAGAATGGGTCTGACTGACCCATCCCTTTTGGGAACTGTGAACAGATTGGAATAAAAACCCTGACCTCTTTCCACAGGAGGGACCTGACAGATGACCCCCAAGCCCAGTAGATTTTGCACCACCAAAAACAGCCCATGAGCTGCCAAGGGGTCTAGAGGAATCCGAGAATAGAGAAATCATGGAGGCGGCCATGCAGCGAACTCTAGCTTGTAGCCGGAGGACACAACCTCCAGAATCCACCTGCCTGAGACCTGTTGTCTCCAGACACGAGCGAAGAGCAGCAGCCGTCCCTCCACCCGGATGGGTGAGGGCGCCCCTTCATGGCTGAGGAGGCTTGGCAACAGATTTGGGCTTGGACCCCCAGGAAGATCCGTAGCGGGCACGACCTCTGCCCCTGCCCCAGAAGTCTCCCCTAGAGCCTGCAAATGAGACCCCTCTCCCAGGCCTTGACCCGCGGTAGGAGGGAACAAAGGCCCCCGAACGGGCCGCAACTGCTTCTTACGTTGAGACAACTTACCCCCTCCTTGGCAAACAGGTCCAAGCGATCACCAAATAAGCACTGCCCCTTAAAGGGGAGTCCCGTGAGGGCCGCCTTAGCAGCGTTATCAGATGCCCACTGGCGCAGCCAAACAGAGCGGCGTATAGCAACCACCAATGCAGAGGTTCTACTACACATCCTAATGGTGTCATCTAAGGCAGAGAGGACATATGCAATGAACATTTCACACTGTGACAAGGCCCTGAACTCGGCACTAGCAGTATCATCAGGAGCGCCTTCCAACAGACCCTTGAGGAGAGACCTGATGCTGAGCAACCGCAGTAATAGCAGAAGCACAGACAGGACACAAGGCAGACCCCACACAGGCAAAAGCATGGGAAGCCAGCTGATCAATGCGCCAGTCCTCACTATCCTTAAGAGTAGTGGAATCAGGGGAATGGACCACAGAAGTGTTGGACAACCTCAATACTGGTGCATCCACTTCTGGAGGGGTTGATCAACATTTATCCTTATCAGCGGGAAAAGGGTACCTTTTATCCCAGCCCTTGGGGATTCCCGGGAGCCGGCCGGGGCGCTCCCATTCTTTGAGAACAAGATTATTGAAATGGGCCTGTTCTGGACATTCCAGACGTGGTTTAGCAGTACTGAAAAGTCACCCCTGTAACTTGGGAGCCGCAGCAGGAAGGGAGATAGAAAGCACATCAAAAATCTGAGTTAACATTCTATTGGTATCATCAGCATCCCAATGATCAGTGCCATAGTCAGCACCACTGAATTGCTGATCATCAGATAACTCAGAGTCATAGAACAATTCCCCCTCCTCAAGTGGGGTATAGTCAGACAAATCAAGAAAGTTCTCCGTCTCCATAGGAAAGGCAGACGCACCCGGCGCCACATGCCGCCTTTTAGCCGGGGCCTTACGGGGCCGTAGAGCTAGCAATCAGCCTCTCAATGTTAGCCAACCTGGAAGACACGTCAGGCTGAGACTCCCCACTAGTATTTAGCTCACTGGGAGTCATAACCAGGCGAGGGGGAGTGGGTGAGGGCATAGTGGGCGCAGGCCCAGTCACAGATAACCCAGAATGCAGCGCAAGTGCCTGCTGGGCGCAGGGTACACAGACCCGCACATCATCACTCACAGGGGATGCCCCACACACTACACACAGCCGGGCTCGTCCCGAGGGGACCCCAAGCACAATATCCTGTGAAGCCTCCATATGGTGATTAAGGTGGCACAACCGGCCGATATGAATTACGCCGTAAAAGCAACCCAGGATGCCCCAAATGTCTGCCAGGGAAGTGGGAGGATTTAACAGTGTAGGCCTCTAATAAAGTTACTATAAATAATAGAGGGGGCAGGACCGGGAGAAACCTCTTAAAACACAGTTATCCCGCCTGGAAGACATAATAAAAGACACCCCATAAGCACAATGAAATGACAAGGGAATAACAAAACAAGCCCACAGGGGCACTCACGGACCGCGGTGGGGGACCAAAATGGCGCTGAAGGAACCTCAGGGGGCGGGTCGCAGGAGGGTCCGACGCAGAACGCGCCAACCGAGCAAGCCACGCCCCCTCCGAGAAGCGCAGGAATAGGCCAGAAGCTCCAGCCAATAGGCGCGCAAGGATTCTTGATGATGATGCTGCCGCTGACCGCGGACGCTGGAAGGCGCGTGTGTCAGCAGCGGCAAATTTAAATAAGTGAAAGACAGAACTCAATGAATAAAGTGCAATACACACAGATATACAAGGCCAAAAGCCACATACACCCCCCCCCCCAACCGGGACACTGAGAGAGGGGGAAAGGTGGATGTCAAAGAGACCCACCAATGACCAGGGCAGGGAAGGGCAAGAGCGGACGGGGCATCCCAAATCAGGTTCACCATAAACCTGCACCGCCTACCCTTTGGTGGGGGATTGAGGTCGGAGCCAGGCTCCGCTAGGGAGGCACCTCATATAGGTGCTGCCTACCATCACCCGACCAGTGCAGCCAACGCTGGGAGGCATAATTAGTAAGTGGAACGGGTGGGAATAGTCCTACAGGGCCGCGGGCTGTTACGCACTCAACTGCGATAAGAGAAGCCATCTTCTGACCTTCGCAGCCGACTGCAGAGAAGAAACTGGGGAATTTGTGGGAAGTCCCAGGTATATATGGGACCGGGAGGGGCCTCTTTTTGCCATCTCTGCAGTCAAGCGCCCTCTGGTGGAGGTAATTCAATCTGTTATGAATCATTATCTGGAGCAGGACGTGCTGCATACTTAGAATATACTGTGTACTAGTTGCTATATAGCAGCGGCCATTTATTAACACAAAGGACCACACCTGTGCATTCTTTACAAGATGAGCCATCATAATTTAAAAGGATAGTAGTACTAGTGTAATTATATTTAAAAGACATTTTCAAGAAATACAGGGATTCTTTGACTCTCTTTTAGACGTATAGCCCCGCCAAGAAGCTTCTACAGGCTTAGACCCCAATGGAAACCACCAGATGTACAATGATTCATCGTTTCCTGTGCGGCACCTGTACAAATCTTGCAGCACTGACATATCTCTATATTTTCTTTTAAAAGGCTGTGCCATGGACTGGTAGAATGCCGCTCCCTTTCACAGCTGTCAGCCTTGCATTCAGCACCCGGTTAATAGCAGTACTTTTCAAGCAATAGACTTTTTGCAACAAAAGTAGTGCAATGAACTGCTAGCATAGATTTTAGGAAAGCATTTGTATAGTGCTCAATACAGTGTTAAAGGGGCAGTAAAATAATTTCAGTTAGTAACACCATACGTTTGTTATATATTGTTTGCTCTCAATTAAAAAAAAGAACAAATAGGATTTTAGTCACTTACTAGAAAATCAATTTCCTCACTGAGTAGGAGTCCACTGTAGAAGTAGTAGTACAATTTAGTTAGAGGCAGAATGCAGACAAGTTCTATTATCACCATGGTTAATACCATGCCACCAATTCTTCCAGCATGCTGTAAATGCTGTAGCAGGTCTCCATCAGCTCTTCTAGCATGAGGGAACTAAGCAAGCGCAACCAATGTGGCTCATGCAAGGGACAAGCGCACCCATGTGATCACGTTTGCGCATGATCAGAGAAATGGAATGGAAACGGGGTACACATTTTGGAGACCTGCTACAAATCTACAGAGTACTGCAGGAAAAGGAGGAAGGACACAAGGGACAGAGCTAGGCACTTACTAAGGCCCTATCCATTCTTTACACAGACTCTCTAAATGTACCAAGGGGGTTGACCATCTCCTGAGAGCGTGCAAGTCCTATTCCTTTAACGGAGGGCAGTCAGAATCACATCTAAAGGCTGTGGACATTGAATGAGCAGGCAAGCAAGCAGAAAGTCAACCTTACAAGAAACCACCCATAAGGAAGCTTAAATGGATATCATTTGAGGGCCCATATTATCGGGCCCAGGTTCCATATATCATACCTCTGCTTGTAAGGTGGTTCAATAGCTATTCCTTAAAAAGAATTACACCAGATCCCAAGCTGTGGAACTAAAATAGGTCAAAGGCAGGAAGAGGGCTCTGCTGTAAAGTGTGTTAGGCAGCAATACTCTAGGGTTCTGCCAGAATCACAGGTTATCCCATGAGATTCCAAAGAGCAGTGGGGATATGTACATTCAGCCCAATTGGATAGTAGAAAAGGAAAGATATACCTAGGCAGCAAATTACTAACTGCTAAATGGTTGACCTAGAAAACCAAGAAAAAGATGGAAACCCACAATTTTCATCTTGAACTTGACAGTCTTTGGATGGCCATACCACCTTTGGATGCCCATACCATACCCCCCTCCCTCCAGGAAAGACTCTCTAGCCATCAGATATGAATATGTTTGTCCCATGACTTTATGGAAAGGGGTGTTTTAATTTCTTCCCCTTATTCTAACTTTAATAGGAGCATCGCAATCTCAGGATCCAAAGTGTCAGATGCCATTTCTGACAAAGCATTGGTCCCTGCTATAGAAGATCTGGTCTCCCTGTGAGTTCCCAAGGCTCTTGGACCGAAACCATCTCTTAACCACCCTGGGCCCAGCAAGAGAATCTGCCACCTGATTACAGCAACCTTTCAGGTGGATGGCTGATAGGGATAAAGTTTCAGTTCTGACCAGATCATTTCCTTTGCTGCTAGTTGCAGGGCAGATGACCTCATCCCTCCCTGACAATTCAGACATGCCATAGTAGTTGCATTGTCTGTTCTGATTAGTATGTGATGACCCTTCAGGTGGGGAGAGAAGTCTATCAATGCATTCTGGAAATTTCGCTTGAGCGGTCAGGGAACCGCAATGGATCCCCAACCCCGTGAAAGAGCACCCACCGTCACTACCATGTCCTTGGGGTCCAACCAGGATAGGCCACTGACAGACCTGTGCTTGTCTTGCCACAAACTAAGAGATCCCTTCACTAAATCTGGGATTTCGATTATCCTGTCTATGGACTCCTGAGACTTGCCCCAAGAGTTTAGAATATGCAACTGTAGAGTCCTTGAGAGTAGCTGACCCCATCTTACAGCGGGGGAAGGACAAGGTCATTAGCCCCAAGACCCGCATAGCTTGATAAACCAAAATTGACCGACTGGAACACAGGGACTGAATGTCTTATGGTTACCCTTGAGGCAGAAAGATTTTCAGAAGGATCGTATTGATCTCAAAGCCCAGATAAATCATGATCTGTGATGAGACTAGACTAGACTTATGGAAATTCAGGATTCAACTCAATCGTAGCAAAAAATCCTTTGTCAAGTCCAGATTTTGGAGCAACTTCCCCTGATCTGGGACAAAGAGGAGGAGGTCGTCTAGATATGCTATGATCCTGACTCCTTTCTGCCTTAGTGCAGCTAGAGGTTCCGACAGAACATGGATAAAAACTCTCAGAGCTAAGGGTCTAACCCAGCCCCAAGGGTAGGCATACAAATTCGAAGTGGAGTATTTGGTCATCAAAATTTACTGCAAATCTCAAAAAGACTTGAGCTCTTCGGTACCTGCCAATAGGCTTCCTTCAGATCTATTGAGACCATAAAAGAGCCAGACACAAGCAGATTCCTTACAGAAAGGACTTCCTGCGGTAGTGTTTGTAGCGTACTGACAGATTCAGCTTCTTAAAGCGGACCAACACCCAGGATTTTGACTATCCTGGGTTTTGGTCCACTTCGGCGGGGCACCCCAGAAACCCCGAAAAACTCACCTCTCCTCGCTCCCACGTGACCGCCACTGCCAATCCCCGCCGGCGGACAAGCGGGAGGCAGCGACGGACAAGAGAGCGCGCCCACCGCCGCCCCCCGCGCGTCACTCTTACAGGGCGCGCGCCCGCGCCGCCCATTCACAAACGGCCGGCGCGGGTGCGCGTCCTGAGAGAGGGACGCACGGGAGGCGGCGGCGGGCGCCGCTGGATCGTGGATAAGGTAGGGATTTAGGGGTTTCTGGGGGGTTTCACACAGTGGGGCACCCCCGATCGGGGTGCCCCGCAGTCAGGGGTCTGATCGGTCCGGGAATCTTATAGATTCCCGGGCCGATCATGGGAGGGTGTTGGTCCACTTTAAAATAGAGAATCAAGCAAAATCCTCCGGAGGTCTTCTTTACCAAAAAAATGCTCGAGTGGAACCATTCCCCCCCCCCCCCCATCGGTGGCAGGGAAACGGGATAATCACTCCCATATTCAACATAATCTATACTGCTGCAAATGGCCAGTCTTTCCTCCCTGCCCCCTGGAAAAGGAGTAACAAAAAAGTTCCTGGGAGGGATGTGCATGAACTCCCCCACCAAATGTGGACAACTATTGCTTCTTAGGGACTGACTGTTGGGTACCAAACAATTCTGTGATTACTCACCTGTAGAATTGGTATTATGAGTATACAGTATGTCCTGCTCCAAATATTATACTTACAATCGGGTAATACTCCGCCAGATGGGGCTGGACTGCAGAGACATCGAAAATAGGCTCCTCCCGGCCCCTCAAATACCCGGGGACCTCCCACAAATTCCTAGCATTGAAAAGCAGTTAACGAGAAGCCGGGAGAATTAAACAACCCAACTATCAACAATAACAATGATAACAATCACCATACAGGGGATCCAAGATAATGCAAAACCAAGGGTGGGTTGGAGCAGGATGTACTGTATACTCATAATACCAATTCTACAGGAGAGTAATCACAGAATTGTAGTATTATTAGTATACAGTACATCCTGCTCCAAAAATACTTACAATTGGGACATCCAATAGCAGTGTCCATAAAGTAGGGTGGGATCCCCAAGAAGAAAAACAGCAGCAGGCAGTTTAAACCACTGCCGCCTGCAGAACATTTCGGCCAAAACAGCATCAGCTGAGGCCCTAACATCAACCTTGTAAAACTTTGAAAAGGTATGAACTTTGAAAAGGTATGAACAGAAGACCAGTAGTGGCCTTGCAAACTTGTTCAACAGAGGCCTGGTGCTGAAAAGCCCAAGACGCACCAATAGCACGAGTGGAATGAGCAGTAAGGCGGAAGGGAGGATTCTTCCCCTTAGCAGAGTAGGCCTGAATCACAGCCTGACGAATCCACTTGCTGATAGTAGACTTGGCAGGAGCCAAACCCTTCCTAGGACCAGAAGGGACCACAAAAAGAGCATCAGTTTTCCTGAAAGGTGCAGTAGCCACCAGATAGTACTTCAGGCACCTAACCACATCCAAAGAGTGTAAAACTCTCTCCTTAGCATTGCTAGGATTAGGGCACAAAGAAGGAAGAACAATATCCTGATTCAAATGAAAGGCAGACACTACCTTAGGCAGAAAGTCAGGTTTGAAACGAAACACCACCTTGTCCTGGTGTCTCTCATAGTAGGGGGGCTGAATGGACAGCGCCACCAACTCAGACACACGCCTGACAGAAGTAATAGCCACCAGAAACACAATCTTGAGCGTACGTGGGGGACGCACATGAGTGACCCCCTGATCAGAGGGTGCTGAGCAAAGGACTTCTGGAAGAAAATAGCCAGGGCAGAAACCTGACCCTTCAGAGTACTGAGTTGGAGCCCCATCTCCAACCCATGCTGCAGGAACTCCAGAATCCTGGGAATAGAGAACACACGACAGGGAAGAGACTTAGACTCACACCAGTCAATGTAGGCACGCCAAACCTGTAATAAATGGAAGAGGAAGACTTCTTCTTAGCTTTAATCAAAGTATCCACAACCGAGGAAGACAACCCCTTCTCCATCAAGATGGAGGTTTCAGCAGCCAAGCCGTCAAAGCCAGAATTTGTAAATTGGGATGGCGTAGTGAGCTCTGAGTGAGCAGATCTGGCACCAAGGGCAGAGCGTACTGATCTACTGCCAGCTGTACCACGTCTGCGAACCACACTCTTCTTGGCCACCTGGGGGCCACCAGAATTGCTGGCACCCCTTCCAGAGCAATCTTGCGCAGAACCCTGCCCAGCAGGGGAATTGGAGGGAAAACATACAGGAACTGAAAGTCCTTCCATGACATTGCTAGCGCATCCGAGGTCAGGGCCAGAGGATCCCTGGACAGAGAGACAAAAGCTGGAAGCTTGTGATTGTGGCGGGACGCAAACAGATCCACATCTGGTTGGCCCCAACGGTGACAGAGATTGAAACACCCTGCTGCATAGGGACCATTCTCCCTGGCGAGAGGTCCCCCCGGGATGTACACAGCTGAAATGCAGGGGACATTGGCGTCCGCCCAAGTCAGGATCAGAGACGCTTCCTGGAGGACCCCCTTGTTCCGGGTCCCTCCCTGATGATTGATGTAAGCAACTGCCGTCTGGTTGTGCGAGTGCACCTGAACAGGCAGGCCCCGAAGATGAGTAGTCAAGCGAGCCAGAACTAACCTGATCGCCTGCAGCTCCAAGACATTGATAGGTGTGTGGGCCTCCTGAGGGCCCACCTCCCCTGAAACCCCAGGGACTTCCAGAAACCCCCCCAACCTGACAGACTGGCATCCGTGGTGACCGTCTCCCAGGAAGGGGCAAGAAAGTATCTGCCCCTAACAGGTTCCTTGAGTCCATCCACCACAAGAGGGACCTCCTGACCAGGGGGGAAAGCACACAGACCCTGTCCAGGGACGCTGGGTCCTTGTCCCATACTGACAATAGGTGAAGTTGCAGAGGCCTCAAGTGGAACTGAGCATAAGGGACCGCTTCGAAGCACACCACCATCAGGCCCACCAGCTGCATCCCCTGCCTGATGGAGGGATGGGGACAAGTTAGGAGGGACTGAGCCTGTGCAATTAGACTGTCCACCTTCTGCTGAGGAAGGAAAATCCATGCCTGAACTGTAATCAGACTCATTCCTAGGAATGGAGTTACCAAGGAAGGGGACAGTGAGGACTTGGGGTGGTTGATCACCCATCCAAATGACTCCAGAGTGGACACTACCAGCTGAGTATCCAACTCTGCCTGATGTAGAGACTGGGAAGTGATGAGGATGTCGTCCAGATAGGGAAGCACGTGGACGCTCTGACATCTGAGCAGAGACAACACGCCAGCCAGCACCTTGGTGAACACCCTGGGAGATGAAGTGAGGCCGAAGGGCAAGGCCACAAATTGGTAGTGTTGATACATCAGAGCGAACCTGAGGAACCTTTGATGACCTGGGAACACAGGAATATGAAGGTAAGCATCTTTGATGTCCACAGACGTCATGAAATCCCCTTGGCGCAGGGAACTGATGGCAGAGCGCAGAGTCTCCATGCGAAAGCGCCTGCCCCTGACAAACTTGTTGAGAATCTTTAAGTCCAGGATGGGCCTGACAGAACCATCCTTTTTGGGTACTGTGAATAGGTTGGAATAAAAGCCCTTGCCTTTTTCTCTTAAAGGGACCTGGCAGATGACCCCCAGCTCCAGGAGGCCTTGCACTGCTTGCACTAGCTCCTGAGCTGACACAGGGTCCTGAGGAATCCGGGATCTGATGAATCTTGAAGGCGGATCGGCAGCAAACTCCAACTTGTAACCGGAGGACACTACCTCCTGAATCCACCGGTCTGAGACATGAAGCCTCCAGACGTGAGCGAAGTGCTGCAGCCATCCCCCCACCCGGATGGGTGAGGGCGCCCCATCATGCCTGAGGGGGCTTGGGAGAGGATTTAGCTTTGGGACCCCAGGAGGAGCCAGGACGTCCACGTCCTCTGCCTCTACCCCAGAAATCTCCCCGGGCCCCAGGGAAAGAAACCCCCCTTCCCTGTCTTGCACCACGGTAAGGGGAGGAGAAGGAACCCTGACCCCGAAAGGGCCGAGATTGCCCCCTGTGCTGGGGTAACCTGTCTCCCTTAGCAAAAAAGGTCCAGGCGGTCCCCAAACATGCGCAGTCCTTTAAAGGGAAACCCAGTGAGGGCCTTCTTGGCAGCGTTGTCAGCAGCCCACTGGCGCAGCCAAACCGAGCGGCGTATAGCCACCACGAGGGCAGAAGTTCTGGCACACATTCTGATGGTGTCATCCAATAGTGAGAGGACAAAATTTACAAAAACATCACAACTGGAGAGTGCATTAAACACCTCACAAGGAAAATCATCAGGGGTGCTATCAAGCATATTTCTGATAAGGGTTCTAGTGGCATCAGCAGTAATGGCAGAGGCACAGACTGGGCGCAGCGCCATCCCCGCACATGCAAAGGTGTGGGATGCCAGCTGATCAATACGCCGGTCTTCAGCATCCCGCAGAGTAGTAGAATCAGGGGAATGCATGACAGAGGTGTTAGATAGCCCTAGGATCAGGGCATCCACCTCGGGGGGGGGGGGGGTGACCAACATTTAACCACCTCAGCAGGAAAGAGATACTTCCTATCCCAACTCTTTGGAACCCCGGGAAGTTTACTGGGGTGCTCCCATTCCTTGAGCACAAGGTTATGGGAATGTGCCTGCTCTGGAAATTCCAAACGTGATTTTGCAGTATGGAAAAGCTCCCCTCTTTGCCTGGGAGCCTCAACAGGGATATAGACAGAACCTCAAAAATCTGGGTCAATAATCTGTCAGTGTCATCCGAGGCCCAGGGGTCAGAGCCAGAATCGTCATGACCCCTCGCTCTCATCAGATGAGCCTGAATCAGAAAAGAGCTCCCCTTCATCAGACGGGGTATAGCCACACAGATTCCAAAACTCCTCAGATCCCATAGGGAAAACAGTAACATTAGGCGTCAAGTGCCGCTTCTTAGCAGGGGCCTTATGCGCTAAGGACTTCGCAATCATCTGTTCAACAGTAGCCAGTCTAGAAGACACAACAGGCTGAGAATCCTAGTATGCAACTCAGTAGGAGTGAGGTTTAAGCTTGGGGGAGTAGGCGAAGTGAAACGAGGTGCAGCCACTGGCAGGCCAGACTGCAATGCAAGCACCTGCTCAGCACAGGGTACACAGACCCGCGCCTTGTCAGCGTCAGCATGAGGCTGCCCACATGCTACACACAGCTGGTCTTGTCCCGAAGGGACCCCGGTCACATTATCCTGGGATGCCTCCATATGGTGATTATAACGGCGCTATACGCCGATAGGTAATAACACTATGTAGCAACCCCGGATGCCCCAATAACCCGCTAGGGAAGTGGGAGTATAATTTTTACAAGGCCTACAAGTAATATACTAAAACAGGGCCGGGAGAAGCCAAGAAGGGTTCGTCCCGCCTGAAAGACATAAACGGACAAGACCTTAAGTACATCGTAAGAAAAGTGAAGGAGATAAAGCCGCCCGCGAGGGCACTTACGGACCGCGGTAGGTAGGAGTCCGTCGCGCATAGGCCAACCAAGCAGGAAAGATGGCGTCGGTATACCTCGAGGGGCGGGCCAGTAACAGCGATGACGTGGAACGCGCCAAAGACGGGCCCCGCCCCCCCCGAAGAGTGTGAAGCCAGAACGGCAAGCAGCCAATGATGGCGCACCAGCGCCTGAGGTAATGCCGCCGCCAAGCGCGGAACGAAGGCGGCGGCAAATTTTAAAAAAGCAGTAAAGACAAGTCAGCGGCTGACACACGAATAAAAGGCATGTGAAAAGAGAGTGTAAAACACAGAATGCATAACATACATATCTATACACATACACCCCCCTCTTTTCCCCCGAAGACTACAAGGAGGATGAGGGAGGACAGCGGCCACTTAAATAGGGCCCACCGATAGGCAGGGGCAAGGGGCAATAGTGCGGGAGGGGCATCCCATAGAGGCTCACCATAAGCCTGAACCGCCTACCCTTTGGTGGGGGATTGCGGTGGAGCAGCGCTCCTAAGCACCTAACAGCGGTGCTGCCTACCCTCACCCTACCAGCGCAGCCAAGGCTGGGAGGCATAATACTAGTGGAACGGGTGGGAATAGTCCTACAGGGCCGCAGGCTAATAGCCCCGCTCACCTGCGAGTAGAGAGCCTTTCTCGTCCCTCGCAGCCAGACTGCAGAGAAATTCTGGGGATTTGTGGGAGGTCCCCGGGTATTTGAGGGGCCGGGAGGAGCCTATTTTCCAGCGCCATCTGGAGGAGTATTACCCGATTGTAAGTATAATATTTGGAGCAGGACGTACTGTATACTAAGAATAGACTTATTTCAGTCAACACCTTCTCTAGCTCTGGGCCAAAGAGGAATTCCCCGTTAAAGTGCATGGCACACAGACACTTTGAACCTATATCCTCTGACCAAGCATGCAGCCACAAAGTCCTATGCACCGAATTGGTGAGGGCCATGGCCCATGCCACAAATCTCAGTGATTTTGCCATGGCATCAGACAGAAAGGAGGCCGCTGAGAGGAGAATTGGTAAAGCCTTCATAATCTCATTAATAACAGTTTGCTTTAAGATACATGATTTAAGCTGCTAAAGTCAATCATTTAGATTCCTGGCAATGCAAATAGAGGCTAGAATCAGTTTGAGAGTACAAATTCAGTCTGCCATGCTTTTTTCAAGAGAGAATCTGTCTTATTGTCTATAGGATCTTTGAGGATACCAAAGTCTTTAGAGGCTAAATTCACCCCCTTGGAGACCTTAGCAAAGGGAGCAAGTTTGGGGCATTTATCCCAAAGCGAGTCTTCCTCAATGAACAGATAATGCCTCTGTAAACCTTAACTGGATCCTTCCACTCATTAAGGATAGCCTCCTTAACAGAGTTATGAATGGGGAAGGTCATAGGGTCATCAGGAACAACTCCTTACGTCCAGCCGAGTCCCGTGGGGTCCTAAAATTCTCAAAGGAAGAGGAAATATGATCCTTCAGAATTTTCAGCATATCAGTCGTGCTGGGCTGACATTCCTTACTCACAACCTCGGTACAGGGCTTGCAAAGAGACATCCTATAGAAATCTGCTAGCTTGATGTCACATATCGGTCATCTCCTACTTTTATCCTTAGACTTGGAGCCAGTGTAAGGACACTTCCTTAGAGGGCTTAATATAAAATACAAAAGAAGGAGTAGTAGGCTGTAAGGATCCTATAACCTTCCTACCTCGGGCGGAGTCTTAATATATCTGTGGTATGCTGCGACTATGGCACAACTGCCAACCTGCCAAGACATGGGCATTTACCTATACTGACAGCACAGGCAAGGAGAGCACTAATCAGAAAAGCAGCAAAGAGGTCCCGTTCACTCTGGAGGAGCTGCAGAGATCCACAGCTCAAGAGGGAGAATCTGTCCAAAGGACAACTATTAGTCGTGTACTCCACAAATATGGCCTTAGCGTGTCAGGAGTAAAGCCACATCTAAAATGCAATTTGCAGTTTGTCCTAAGCTATGTATAGGACACTGCTCTGGTCAGGTGCTAACACTGCACAATCACCCTGACCACACTATACCCACCATGAGATATGGTGGAGGTGGCAGTAACATGCTGGGGGATTCTATTTTTCAGCAGGGACTGGGAAGCTGGTCAGAGTTGATGGGAAGAATGATGGAGCTAAATGCAGAGAAATCCCATAGGAAAAAAGGCTGCAAAAGGCTTGAGCAGGTTGATCTTCCAGCAGGACAACGACCATGAACACACAGGTAAAGCTACAATGTATTGGTTTAAATCAAAGCATGTTTATGGGTTTGAAACAGCCCATTCAAAGTTCAGACCCCAATCCCATTAAGAATCTGTGGCATGACTTGAAAGTTGTTGTTCAGAAACAAGCAAACAATCTGATTGAGCTACAGCTATTTTACAAAGAAAAATGTGCAAAAATATCAGCCCCTAGATGTGCAAAGACATATCCCAACAGACTTGCAGATAAAAGTGGTCCCACAAAGTATTGACTGGGGGAGGCTAAATACATTTGCACGCCATGTATTTTTGGAAAAGCATGTATTATGTTTTTTACACATCACAAATACTTGCTACTTTGTGTTGCTCCTAACACAACATCTCAAGGAAATATATGTAATTATGTGGCTGTAACAGTAAAAATGTGCCTAAGTTTAAGGGGTATGAATCCTTTTGCAAGGCATTGTATATGCAATTGGTAGCAGCATAGATATAAGAAGCAGATCACAAGGGGGCATAGTCACATGTAAAAACATTGAAGTCAAGTAGCCAATCAAGTTTAGAAAGCAGGTTGGGTTTCAGGTTTTGTCTTGTGAGGCAAGGTAATGTGCTTTTCTGCACAGACAAGGTTAACCAAACTTCACAAGCAGTCCACAGTTCATTTAAACATTTTCTGGCCAGGTGGGCATTCACTCTGAATACTGCTATACATTATGAACGGTTTTTACTCCTTTTCATTACAAATAAGACACCAACGGTTGTTGCTAAAATTAGAGATAAAAGTGGGATAAAAGGCAGACATTCTGCCATATACCTAATCTTCTATTGTCCTTGGTTAAAACTTTTTTTTTTATGCCTGTTTTCAGTGAAAAGAAAGAAAACTAGTCACAAATCTAAACTTAATGAATTCATAGCTGGAAAATAATAAAAAAATGTTTTTCATTACATAGATCGATAAATCGTGAAACAAAACTCAGGATTTTAACTATCCAGGGTTTTGTTCATTGCCCCGGGGGCATCCTGACTTGCGCTGCCCTGCTGCATGCAACGTCCCAGATCAACCCACAAAGACTAGCTTTTCTCCAGTACTATGGGGCATACACAGGCTCTTGTCCAATCAGAGCCATTTGGTGTGCATAATATGGCTTAGCAAATGGCTCTGTGCATGGCAATTGAGAGCATGAGCGACCACATCCCCAGATGTGGGCACTCTCCTGTCCCAGCCCATCTGAATGGCTGGGCATGGGAGCGTGATTCAGATCTGATATGCTGGGGATGCGGCCACTGATTTCACCATTTTTTTCACCGATTTCAGTGTTAACTTCACCTCAGTCTTCAATACCATCAAACCTGACATCCTACACAAAAAATGCTATATCTCTCTGTTCCGCCGAGCATTTGTGACTGACTATGGAACTTCCTGATGGATAGAACACAATGTTTGAAATTAGGACATATCACATCCAATATGAGATCAATTAGGACCATTGTCACCTCTTCTGTTTTCGCTGTAGATGAACAATTTAATCTCCACAGTTTGCCAAAGACACCACCATTATCGGTTTCATCAGTGACGGTGACAACTTGGCATACTGAAATAAGGTCCAAAAACTTAGCCAGTGGTGCAAAAACAACAACTTGATTCTCAACACATCGAAGACCATGGGTGAGGAAATATTGCCTACCATGCAGTGTGTTAACAACATTCTACACTGCAAGAATGGCGGAAAAAAAACATTGAAGTCTCCTTGCCTGCACTTGAGAACGTATTCAGTAGCAGTACCAGGTCATGAGCTGAGAAAATATTCCAGGACGCTTTAAAGTCCTGCTTAAAAAAATCAAGACACAAAAACTGCTTTTTCCCTCTTACCATCCAATGGCTGAACGGCTAACTAGTACTCAGGAAATAGAAAAGGAGAGATATTTTACTGAAATCTACTTATTATTGCCTCTTTTTATCGTGAAATTAGATTGATTAGTCAGATTTAGTTTATTTAACTAGCTTGTTGTCTTGTTAACTGTGAGATTTTACCCCTTTCCCCATTTGTTCATTCTTTTTCTTCCTCGTATAAGTGTACTACATACATGGCAACAATAAATCGATTCTGATGTTTTTATCAGCGAGGGAGCCAGGGGCAAAGTTGAGTTTCGTGGAAACCCGGGACATAGCGATTTAGAATGCCCCAGGGGAAGGCCTGTAGCTGGCCCTGGAATATTTGCTTTCGAGGGCCAGCCAAGTTGGGTTTTAGCCCCTTTTTAATAAATGTTGAGGTCTTTTCTGCATGCCGCTAAAAAAAAGGCTGGTATTTTGAAAAAGTTTATATTTTGGAGAAAAGGGAGCATCTCAAAAGCACACACATTGTAAAGCTACCAAAGTATCACCTACAATCACAGCTTTCTCTGCACCATGGATTTCTCAGGGATCACCTGGCCCCAGCATAATCCAGCTTCACGATTGGTTACCGACAGTCACATTGTTCAGATTGCTTTCCGCCATCCAAAAGAGTCTGCAGCATGTGATTGCTGGCAGCCAATCATAGGGCTGGATATGGCGGTGGGGGTACATGCAGGTAAGGAAAATAGGCGATTGGAAGAGGGTGTATGTGTAAGGGGGGCTTTGCCAATAAGGATGCCCTCTGCGCTCCACCAATACCCATTTTTAGACAATTTTGTATAAAATGGGTATTGGTCTTTAACTCAATCCATACTAGAAAACCTCTTGATGTGTTAATCCATGCATTAGATGTAGATGTTGGCAGTAGCAATAGTTTATTTTCTTTGGTATTGAGTCCCCTGGAAGCTACAAATGCACCCAACCAGCAAATCACTGTGTGCTTTAAAAGAACAGATAGGTCAACAGTAACAATGGACAGGCTGAAGCACTTACCCCCATTACTTTCCCACGCTGCTCAGCATCTTCCCACATAGAATAAACGATGAATCTGCACATGTACTTTCCTGCTCGTCCTTCCTGCTTCATCCGAACCATACACATCCTAAGAAAACATATTACTGTTATTCCAATGCACTTCAATACATTGTTATGATAATAAGTCATCCATCTAGGATCGCTACACATTTCAAAGAGCTGAAATCAAGTTTATGTCATTATGAAAAATTATGCTTTTATAAATGATCTTTTGAAATGCAATCATGTAGACAGAATAAAAATATTTGTCTCTGTGAAACATAGTGTCCTAATATTTTAATAAATTGTGCAGTTTTTAAGAGAGATGGGGTATCTCTCGTGAGCAAAATAACACAATCTATCAAGACACCCTAGTTTCCAATTACTATCATAACATCAATGATCAAATGTCAGTTTGGTTACAAAATTCTTAACAAAAAATCCAGCCGCTGACTTACAAACTTTATTTCCAATTTGATTAAAGGAAAAGAAAAATCAGTCTGCTAACAAGTAAACCTTCTATAATCATGTATTTAATTTTCCTAAACAGTTCAATGGAATATTATGAAGCTAAGAGGGATCTGACCAATTTCATGTGGTTTTCCAATAACATCACTCTGCAAGGTCTCGCCATGGCAAGGATGGTGAAGGTTTGTTGTATCCTCCTTTAACAATCCATCAGCTGAAAAGTGAAGTAATGGAATTATGTGTTTTATTTGAAAATTGCATTTTTTTTTCAGTTGCACCTGCATTCTGGGGTTTCAAAGACATACTTCTTCTCAGTCGTAAATGTCTTGACTATAATCAAGGCAGTTTGCAAGCTTTCTAGCACATTAAAAGTCTGACTCACCATTGTCAAACCACAAAGGTAACATCGCATTCCTGTTTACAACATTTGAATAAACTCCCTAACTAGATGCTGAGTGTTGGCAATATTTTCCAAAAGTAGCTTTTAGCCTTGTTAGGTGAACAGCCCAACGTCATTCACAAACTGCAATACAACATTCCACTATAACCAACTTTCAAAAACTTAAGAGAGTCCAAATACTTTTGGTGCCCTAGGGGGCATCCCGATTTGGTATTCCACACAGTGTATAACAGTAAACAAATAAACAATGTGGAGCCACCTTCTCCTTCTACCGGTTCCTGCAAAAACGAAACAGCCACATCTCTTTACTCTGCGCTGAGCTTGCATGACAGTGACCCGCAGAGTGGAGAGAGCAGATATACAGCTGCTACACAGCACTACACCCTTTTGTCACCTTGGGAACCTGGAGGAAGGCAGCCTTGTGCACCATTCTCATTCTATGAAGGTAATAGAGCATGGCTGCTGGCTTCTGTTTACAGCAGGGCTTGTCAGTAGCTATCCCAACAGTGGTGCACCCCAAATTCTCCCTAGGGACACCAGGTTTTTGTCGTATAAAAAAATCAGATCACAAAGAATTATTTCAGAATTTTTCCACTCTTAATATCACATGTAAGCTGTACAATTCAACTCAAAAAGAAACTGTGATATTGCAGGAATGCACAACCTACGGCCCACACTGCTATCAGTTGTGGCAACCAGCACCCATTGGGAATTGGAGAGCTAAGCTTACTTTGCCTGCAATGCAAGTGGCTGGCCACTAGCAATTCATTACTGCAGAGATGGGTAATATACATGTGCTATTGGGTGTGTTGTGTTTAGTGTGTCTGGAGACCCATATGTAGACTCTTCCCACATTACCTGTGCTCAATTCCCCTCTTTGCCTACCTATACTCACCTCTTCCCAATACTTGAAGGTTAAAGTTGGCCTTCTGTAAACTGCTTAACTTATCGCAGAGTCTGTGTTATTGCAGCCCCTTGAAGTGGAGCAATAAGACAATGCGTCTCTTGAACCAAAAAAAGGCTGAAAACCCCTGGGGTAAAATTATGTGCTTGCATAATTATGAAAAAAGTGGAAATAGGAGCAACTCCTCCAGGTGTAATTCTCTAGTGATGTATCCTGATTTGGGATGCCCCACTGTGTGAAACCCACATCACCATTAAAAACGCAATTCTGTGAGGTACTCGCCTGTAGGATTGTTTTTTCTGGGAATCCATTCCATACACTCCTTATTCTTGGGTTTCCTCCTCCTTGCTGATCACGTGACTGCAAGAAAGAAAACAGGCGTGGCCCTCCCGGCCCATAAGTAGCAGCTGCCCCTAATCAGATCAGTTTACTTAAAAAGCAGTAAAATAATTTAGAGACAGGCCGGGAGGCCCTAAAAAGTGTCCATGTTACTACACATCAAACTCAACCAAAAAATGCTCTCAAAATTAAGTCCTATTACTTTTTTTTTTTTCAATACTATGAATTAATAATCAAAAAATGGATTAACACCTCAGAAAAACATCGGAAGATACCATGACCCAGATCGGGTGGGCCGGAGTGTATGGAATGGTTTCCCAGAAAAAAAATTCTACAGGTGAGTACCTCACAGAATTGCGTTTTTTCTTCCAATCCATTCCATACACTCCTTACTCTTGGGATCTCCAAAAGCAGTGCCATCTATGGGTGGGATCCTCTAACGCAGAACGGCAGGAAGTTCACTTCACTACTGCCTGTAGAATCTTCCGACCCACAACAGCATCAGCTGAGGCTCTAACATCTACCTTGTAAAACTTGGTGAATGTATGCACCGAAGACCAGGTGGCAGCTTTGCAAACCTGTTCCACCGAAGCCTGATGTTGAAAAGCCCAAGAAGCACCAATGGCCCTAGTGGAATGGGCCGTGACCTGAAAAGGGGGTTCCTTCCCCTTGGCCGAATAAGCTCTAGCTACTGCCTGCCTAATCCACTTACTGACAGTGGCTTTAGCTGGCGGAAAACCCCTTTTTTTTTTGGCCCTTCTGAAATGACAAAGAGAAAATCCGTCTTGCGGAAGGCATCTGTAGCTGCCAAATAATACCTGATGGCTCTAACCACATCTAGAGAATGAAGTGCCCTTTCCTTAGTATTAGCCAGAACTGGGCATAAGGAGGGTAGAATTACCTCCTGATTAAGGTGAAAGGGAGAGACAACCTTAGGTAAAAAAATCAGGCTTAAAACAAAAAACTACCTTGTCTCTATGTAACTCAAAATAAGGAGACTTCATACATAAGGCGGCTAACTCCGAAATACGCCGCACAGAAGTAATTGCCACTAAAAAAATTACTTTAAGTGTCAAAATGCTCATTGGAGCATCAATCATAGGTTCAAAGGGAGCGCCCTGTAGAGCCGTCAACACCAAATTCAAGTCCCACACCGGTAATATAGACTTGCGCGGTGGACGGACATGAGTGACTCCCTGAAAAAAAGTTTTAATGAGTCTATTACAAGCGATAGACCTCTGGAAAAAAAATAGATAAGGCCGATACCTGCCCTTTTAGGGTATTTAATCATAGGCCCATTTCTAAGCCATCCTGAAGAAATTCTAGAACTCTGGAAATTGAATACGTTCTGCATGAACATTTCCTAGCCCCACACCAGGATATGAATGACCGCCAGACCCTGTAATAAATCATGGAAGACGACTTCTTCCGGGCCTGGATCATGGTATGAATGACCTTAGCTGATAATCCTCTCTCTGCTAGGACCGCGGTCTCAAAAGCCAAGCCGTCAAAGCCAGCATCTGTAAATTCGGGTGCCGAAGCGCCCCCGGAGTGAGAAGATCTGGCTCGACCGGTAGACGCCATTGCTCTACCGCCATCCTTGTTATGTCCGAGAACCAACTTCTTCTTGGCCAATGAGGAGCTACTAGAATGGCGGGTATTCCTTTCTGAATTATCCTTCTTAGCACTCGACTCTGAAACGGAAACGGGGAAAAAAAAGTACAGAAGCTTGAACCTTGTCCAAGGGACTGAGAGGGGGTCCGTGGCTATGGCCAGAGGGTCCCTTGACAGGGACATGAATTTTGGCCGCTTGTGATTGTGTCTGGACGCAAAGAGATCCACTTCCGGGCGCCCCCAGCGCCGACAAAGGTCTTGGAAAACCTTCCGACTGAGGGACCATTCCCCCCGGCGCAGGACCTTCCTGCTCAGAGCGTCGGCCTCCTGGTTTTCTATCCCCGGGATGTAAACTGCCGAGATGCAGGGAACACTTTCCTCTGCCCAGATCAGAATCCGGCTTACCTCCAGTAGAGCACCCTTGCTCTGGGTACCTCCCTGATGATTGATATAGGCTACCGCCATCCGGTTGTCCAACTGGACCTGGACTGCCTGCCCCTTCAAGCAGGGGGTCAGATACTGAAGCACTAACCCGATGGCTCTTAATTCCAATACATTTATGGGAAGCTGATTCTCTTTCGGCCCCCACTAACCCTGGACTTTCTGAGATTGCCAAACACCGCCCCATTCTGTGAGACTGGCATCCGTGGCAACGATCTGCCACTGTGGGGTCAAGAAGGATCTGCCTACAGACAGGTGAAGAGGGTCCATCCACCACAGAAGAGAATGTCTTGCCGAGGGCGTTAGTACAAAGACTTGATCCAGCTTGCCAACAGATTCCATTGAAGGGGCCTCATGTGAAACCGGGCAAAAGGTACCGCCTCGAAGCAGGCTACCATCAGGCCTAACAACCTCATACCCAGCCAAATGGTCGGCTGCCGGCAAATCAGGAAGCACTCTATCTGATCTTGGATTAGTCGCGCCTTCTGTCCTGGTAGATACACTTTGACTTGGACAGTGTCCAGAATCATACCTAAGAAGTTCCTTACTGGCGCCGGAGTGATATGAGACTTCAGGTAATTGATCACCCAGCCGAATTCCTCCAGAGTCGATCGGACGGTCTGCGTGTCCTTCAGGATCTGCTGCTGCGATCCGGCTGATATTAGAAGATAGACCAAATAGGGGACAATACAAATCCCCTGGCTCCTGAAAATTGCCATGAGACCTGCCAAAACCTTGGTGAATACTCTTGGAGCCGAGGATATCCCGAATGGGAGTGCAACAAACTGGAAATGCTTGTCTCCCAGGGCAAACCTCAGGAATCTTTGATGTCCCCAAAAAATTGGCACATGCAGATACACGTCCCTCATGTCTATGGTAGTCATAAGATCCCCGGGTCGAACTACTGTTAAAGCTGACCTCAACGTCTCCATGCGGAAATGCTTCACGCGGATATATCTGTTGAGATCCTTCAGATCTAAAATGGGACGAATCGACCCGTCCTTTTTGGGGATTGTAAAAAGGTTGGAATAAAACCCCTGACCTTCTTCCTGAAGGGGTACTCGACAAATCACCCCTTTTTGAAGGAGATGCTGAACAGCGTACTTCAGGGCATCTAACTTTGACTGGTTCTGGGATGCCCCTGACCGAAGGAACCTTGCGGGCGGTCTGGCTGCAAACTCGATTTTTTAACCTGAGGACACTACCTCTTGGATCCACAGATATGAGCAAAATGCAAAAGCCGGCCCCCCACCCGCTCGGGTGAGGGCGCCCCCTCATGCTGGAGAGGGCTTGGCTGGAGGATTAGGCCCACTTCTCCAGGCCCCTCCTGCCATATTACGCGCTCTGCCTCTACCTTAAAAAACTCTACGGGAGCAAGGACGAAAGGCCCCTCTGCCAGTCCGAAAGAGTCGATATGATGAAGTCCTCTGAAAAGGCCGAGTCGTCCCCTTCCTCTGAGGCAGTTTGCCATCCTTCACCATACCGTCCAGTTTTTCTCCAAAAAATCTGCTCCCTAAAAAAGGTAGACCTATAAGAGCCTTCTTAGTGGCGGCAACCGCCAACCATTGTCTTAGCCATAAGGAACGGCGCAAGGCCACAAGCAGAGCAGAAGTTCTAGCAGCTAGCCTGACTGCATCATCCATCGCAGTGATAGCGAACGAGTTAAAGTCCAAACAATCCTTAAAATCTTTGGACTCTTGAATAAGCCTGCGAGACTCAGCCCTGGCTAAACTTTTTCTTCATCTTCTTCCAAGAAAGAAAACAGGCATGGCTTGAAGCCAGGGACACAATGGCCATGGCACAAACAGGACGTAGAAAGGATCCTTTCATAGCAAAAGCATGGCGGGCCAATTGATCCATTCGTCTCTTCGTGGGATCTCTTAAAGATCCCATAGTAGCAGACTGCATGATGGAAGTATTAGACAAGCCTGCTACTGGAGAATCCACCTCAGGTGGGTAAGACCAAAGCTTAATCATGTCCGCCGGAAAGGGATACCTAGAGCCTAGTATCCTAGGAACAGCCGGTAATTTGTTAGGATTTTCCCATTCCTTTAACGCCATTTTAGAAAAGTGCGGCTGCTCCGGGAACACCTGCCTTTGCCTTACTGGCTTAAACAGATCATCCTTCCATCTTCTTGCCACCTCAGGAGGGGTGATATTATTATTATTATTCATTTATATAGCGCCATCATCCTCTGTAGCGCTCCAACTACAGACAGGGTAGAACATACAGCACATACACTATTTCAAACGCAGTTTTACAGATTTGACAGTGGATATTCTGCGTACAAGATACAATATGGGAGAGAGTGATATTCAAAGTTTCAAAACCGAAAAGAGCAGACACTGTGTTTCGCCTGCGAGGAGGGGGTCCTCATCAGAAGAGAAAAAAATAGAGTTACTATCTTCCTCACCAGAGCGTAACTCGCCTTCTGAGAGCTGCTCATCTATATACTCTTCTTCCTCCCACTCTCCAAAAGAGGCAAATAAATCTCTTTCCTCCGCAACAGGTTCCAATGCCTCCTCTTATAGGTGGCCTTCTTTGGAATAACCAAGGATAACTGTCTCTCCAGGTTATCCAACCTGTGCACCACATCTGACTGCGCCTCGCTGCCCTCTCCCTCTCCAGGGGAAGGAAGGGATGGGTGAGCCGTTACGCTCACACCAGTAATAACTGGACTAAATACCTGAGCCACCGCTCTATTGTGGTCTAACCAATTCTCATGGCGCAAGCGGAACAAACCGTGCTGAAACTACCCAGGGGATCCTGCTTACATAAGGGGCAGAGCCCGCCCTGCTCAAATGGGATGCCCGAATCACTATCCCCTGATGCCTCCCTCATGGTGTTTTTTTTTTTTAATTTGGCAATCAGACCTAAAAGGCCCTAAGCCTAAAACCAATCCCAAAAGGGACCGGGAGGAACCACAACCCTTTTCTATCCTTCTTCCAAATTCTAAAAAATAAAACAGGAGAAAAAAAGAGCATTAATAATCTCCTTTTTTTTTTCTTTTTTTTTTTTTTTTTTAACTGATAAAAAGATAAAACTGACAATCATTATAATAAAATATATTCATAGATAGTAAAATAATATATATATATATATATATATATATATATATATATATATATATATATTATAAACATATAAAAATATATAATAACAATATAAATAATATAACTAACTGAAATATGAAATTGATAATGCAATTAATCAAAAAAAAATTGATATAAAAATTGATAATGGCAATGTCCACTCACCACCACCGCTCTTCTCTTTACCACTATACAAGAGAAATGATCAAACACATAATATATATATCATAGCTTAGTGCAAACAGCGGCAAAATCAGCTTGCCCTGAGGCAGCAATATGAATAAACCAGCGGAACCCCCGAAAGCCATCCTAATCACAAGGCATTTCTAGGTCAGCACCTTGGCCCAACTGGCCGCCGCAATCGCACTGCTATCTGGCCGCTATATATATATATATATATATATATATATATATATATATATATACCTAGCAATATGCAATTTCCTTGCTCGGGGAGAGAGACAACTGAATACACGGCCTTGTGGTTCCGGGTTAAACTCTGCCCCTTGCGTGACGTCAGCCACGTCCCTTAAAGGCATACATAAAAAAAAATATTTTTTTTATTTACATTTTTTTTTTTTTTTTTTTTTTTTATGATACAAAACCTACCTAACTGGAAGAAGGAAGGGTTGGTTCAAAAATAAAAAACATTCCTCAGCAGGTACACCAGAGAAAAACCTGCGGCTGACTTACTTTTCAAAAAAGCCTGCAGCCCAGAGCATATACACTCTGTAAGCGCCCCAAGACCCCGGCGCTTCCACCTTACCTTCACGGACCCCAAAACAGCAAACGCTGTGGAGGCATAAACTTGGCTCTTGAGGGATCCGTGGGAATAAGGCTCTGCAGAGAGCCGACAGGGTTCAGTCCCCCGCTTGCTGCCAAAACCTTGAGAGCTACCTGAAACCTCAGTCAGTCATCTTGCCACTGCAAGAAAGAAAACTGATCTGATTAGGGGCAGCTGCTACTTATGGGCCGGGAGGGGCACGCCTGTTTTCTTTCTTGCAGTCACGTGATCAGCAAGGAGGAGGAAACCCAAGAGTAAGGAGTGTATGGAATGGATTGGAAGAAAAAGCTTATCTTTTGACAGTCCCACAGTGCATGCGCAAGTTACTGAGCAAGAACTCAGATTTGTAATTACTGCACCTCACACTGATTAACTTAACTATTCTCTTCGATTGCCAATAACCATAAGTGAGGTGTAGGATGGTAGGAGAATAGAAGTTGTGCATATCCACAAAAATGGGAGTAAGGAAGAAGCTATTAACTACAGGCCAGTTAGCTTAAAATATGTAGTAAACTAATGGAAACTCTCCTAAAAAACAGGTAACTGCCCATCTTAAAATAATTAACCTGTTGGACTCAAACAGCACGAATTTAGATGGTATCAAACTCATTTTTATTGATTTCTTTGACTAGTGTAGGATGAAGTGGGTGGTGTTCCTATTACCTGTCTTAATCTTAGCAAAACCTTTGACATCGTTCCACATAAAGAGCTCACGGATAAATTATTAAAGTATGGACTTACTCCCTGGATGGTTCAGTGGATATACAGCTGGCTGAAGGATAAGTATCAAAGTGTTGGTAATGGTGCACAAACTGAACAGGCGGGTTACAAGTGGTGTATCACAAGGCTATGTCCTAGGCCCATTATATTTAATATGTTTGTAATTGATATAGAAGAAGGGTTAATAAAATATGTTTTTTTCCAATAATACAAAAGTGTGTAATACATTGGATATTCCTCGAGGTGTTAGCAAACAGTGAAAGCTGGAGTTTAGTGCCTTGTGTACTCACCGGTAAATTTTCTTTCTCGTCCTCTTCCATCTAGGGGCACCACCAGTAGCAACGCGCGGGTTAATCTTAGCTGCAGGCGGGGACTGCAAAATAGAAAAAAAGGAGCTCCTCCCAGCCTATATAGGGCAGGCTATGGCAGGATTTTCTCAATTAAAAAGCAGTTCAGCCCCAGCCCCGGGAGGGGCGAACGCTAACATGCACATAATGCGCACAACTAAAAAAAAGCAAACTAAAACTGGCATCAACCGCCACTGACGCAGTCATAACACAACAGAAGGGTGGGTGTGGTACCCTGGAATGGAAGAGGATGAGAAGTGAGTACACAAATTTCCCTCTTCTCATCTATTCCATTACGGGGCACCACCAGTAGCAACATATGAGACGTCCCAAAGTAGTACCCTCAATAAGGGAGGGACCTTGCAAGAACAGCCAACATTGTCAACCTAACCAAGAACAATGGCACTTACACCTCAAGCTTAGACCCCCGGAGAGGGGATCACAGCAACACCTTACGTCCCAGAGTGGCATTGGCAGATGCCCTGACATCATGTCTGTAAAAACTCAGTGAAGGTGTGGAGAGACTACCAGGTCGCTGCCTTGCAGACCTGTTCCTCCTGGTGCCTGGTGTTGGAAAGCCCTGTGGCAATTGCCCTGGTGTAGTGATCGGTGACCCTGAATGGCACCTCCTTCCCTTGCAGACGAAGGCTTGTATGACCGCCTGCCTGATCCATCAGCTAAGAGTGGACCTGGCAGCTGCCAGGCCCCTCCTTGGTCCCTCTGGGATCAGGAACAAGACATCCGTCTTACATACATCTCAAGTAATACTTTAATATCCTGACCACATAGAGGGAATGCAGGAGTCGCTCCTTATGGCGAATGGGGCATGGGCACAAGGAGGGGAGCACTATCCCCTGATTAAGTTGGAAGGGAGAGACCACCTTGAGCAAAAAATCCTGCTTCACATGAAACACTGCTTGGATTTCATGCAGCACCAAAAAGGGTGATCTGTTTGAAAGCGCTGCCAGCTATTAATGGAGATAGAGATGGAGGGGATTGCCACAAGAAAGCTACCTTCAATGTGGGTGTCATCAGGAAAGCCTCCGCTGTGGGTTAAAAGAGGGGCCCCTGAAGGGCTGATAGGACCAGAGGCTGAGCATGCACAGCACCCTGCATGAAAGTGCGAATTGACATATTCTTCGCAATCATCCATTGGAAAAAAATGGACAAGGCCGAGACCTGGCACTTAAGGGTGCTGGGCTGTAGGCCAGCGTCCAGACCTTGCTGGAGTAACTCCATAATTTTGGATACCGAGAACCTCCTACAAGAGTGGCCCTTAGATTCACAAGTCCTCCAAATCCTGTAGTAAATTCTATTGCTCAAATGAAGATCCCAATTAATGCGACTGACAAACCCCTCCTCCATGCTGGTCTCAACAGCCAAGCCGCTAAAGCCAGCCCTGGAGAATTGGAGGGCCGCAGAGGACCCTGTTGCAGAACATCTGGGCAGTTGACACGGGGGCTCCACCTCCAGTCTGACCAGATCCACGAACCACACCCTTCTGGGCCAGTGTGGGGCAATCAGGATAATAGAAGTTGACCTTCTTTAACACCCTGTACACAAACCTCTGGACCCTCCGATTGTCAATCCCTGAATTGTTGGCTGGACCAGCAGTCTCTGGTCAGTCTTTCCTGCCAGTCCGGTGGGTCAGCCTGACCACGGGCGCCAATCTGAGAAGTTGTGGTGGTCTTCTGGATAACCAGACGATTCCGGGTCTCTGGGACCAGCGGGAGCACAATCTTTCGATAAATGTGTTGAAACTGAAGGCGATTCTGCTGATTCTGGTTTGCCCAGCTCCGGGGCTTCCGGCCAAGGTACAGTCAGACAGATAAGCATCCTTTATGTCCCCTGTGGGCAGAAAATCCCCCTGTTGCAACGACCTCATGATCAGCCTTAAAAATTCCATGCGGAACTTCTGCACCTGAACGTAACTGTTCAGATTCCGGAGATCCAGGATGGGCTGAACGTACCCGTCCTTTTTTGGGGAAAATAAGTAGAAGCCACAACACCGCTCTGAAGGGGCACAGTTACTACAACTCCCCAGTCCAGCATGAGCTCTATTGTGCAGTCATGAGCTGCTGACGTTTCCGTGACCCAGGAAGGCTTGGACGCCACAAACCCGTGTGGAGGCCTGGTCCAGAACTTGATCTTTTATCTGGAAGAAAAAACATCCCAGGTGTTGGATATCCATTCCCTCCACACCGGCACATAGTCTAAAAGCCATTCCCCCACACGATTGGGTGAGGGTGCCCCATCAACCCTGAGAGGGTTTGGCTGGAGGCTGGGGCCGGCTGGTCTTTGGGGTCTAGGTGTCCACCGTGGCTTTAGCTTTCCACCCATGGCCATCGGTCATCCAGAAGCTCACCAAAAGACGTGCCCCAAAAAGGAGTGGGCAGTAAGCGTCTTCATAGAAGCAGTGTCGGCCGACCACTGCTTCAGCCAAACCGTGCCCCGCAAGGTGACCAGCAAGGTCAGCCCCCTAGCCACCAGGAGCACCAAGTCGTCCATACCTGGCAGCATGTATCTGAACCCGGCCTGCCTGACCTTCTGAAGCTTGTAAAGTAGAGAGGTGCAGAATCTCCGATATTGCCTCAACAAGCTCCTCAGTCTGATCTGTCGGATGATCCGGATGGTTCCCCAGCATAAGTGCGGCTTTTGGTTCTGCTCCGCTGCTGGATGACACCCCACTTCTGACCGACCGTCCGGAACTAGATCCTGAACCCATAAATAGGTCTTCGATGTAGGAGCTAGAATCATCTGAGGATTCCATCTGAATATGCCTACGCTTACCCGTAGCCTTCCCGTCAGGGCGGGCAGACAGACTCGGGATGCTCCTGCTGACGAAGGCGGCTGACCATGCTCTCCAACCCAGCCACCCAGTCTGCAACATCTGAAGGAGGAATCCCATCTGCAGGCTGACCCTGGGACACAAATGGACCTGGCAGCCCCCCAAGAGGGTATCCTGCTCTGACAAGTCCGAGCCTGAAGCTGCAGGGGAAACTAGGCGATCCGACTGAGGCGTGGAACCTGCCAGCTGCGTAAGGCAGCACAGGACAGCACACAGGGGCACCCTCATCCGAGGTCAGGCACGTTTGACAGCACCATTCTCAATTAAAATACGAAATCCCAGAGCCTCTGATGCCCCCGATATGGTAAAATGGCTACTCTAACTGCTAAGCAATACAGCTGGAGTGGTGTTCCCCACATCCTCCTGCCTGTCAACTACTGGTCAGACCTGCCTGCACTACCGGAAAAGCAACCTCCCAGCCAAGGATTCAGCAACTTATGCCCCCCCTTTCCCAGTCAGATCACTAAAGGAATCAGTACAAGTCAAATGGCTTTGCCCTCAGAGGGAGCCCGATCTGACAAGGAAAACCATGGGGCAGCAGCGCTGGATCCGATAGTTAGCCCAGGAGAAAAGCGAGGCCGGGCAGACGCTGCCAAGCAACGATCAGGGGATGCAGCAGGGACCTCAGGGCACCGCACAAGATGTTGCTGCCTCGTGCTGTTAGTGAGGAGGAGAGCTGAGCTGCGGACCTCGCACACGCGCCCCCTTCTCCTGTCCTCCACTGTAAGGCCCGAGCCCCACGGCCCCCCGACATCGCAGGTGTGCCCCGCCCACTCCTTTCAGTTAGCCAATAGGCAGGCCTCATGACTGTGGCCACGCCCTCTCACCTCCCCCTCCAAATGCTGGCAGTCAAGCTCTGAACAGCATGGCTGCCAGTAGTAGTAATCACAAACACATTGACCCCAGGGAGCCCGGACACCTAGCTCAGGCCCCACCCAGCAGCCATGGGGAAGGCAGTCTCTTGCAAGGTGTCATGGAGTCATGAGGGTTGATGACCCAGCAGGTACAGGGACAGGGGCTCAGTGGGATACACACAACAGGGCCACCATGAAGGCCCAGAGATCAGGTACCCTACTGCACGATCCCACACTATAGAATTACGAACTGACTTCAGGCATCTAATCGAGTCGAGGGCTCCGCACTTAGCACTATAACTAAAAAAAAAAAATCCAGACATCTTCACGGTCCCTTGCGACTGCAAGAGAACTGATGAGATCCTGCCACAGCCTACCCTATATAGACCAGGAGGAGCTAGTTTTTTTTTCAATCTTGCAGTCCCAGCCTACAGCTGAGATTAACCCATGCGTTGCTACCAGTGGTGCCCCAGAATGGAAGAGATGATAAAGAAAGATTTAGGGATATGGGTTACTGAAAGCTGTGAGATGACAATGTAGCGATGCAGCGGGGAAAACAAGCACGGATGCTCGGCTGCATAGCTCAAGGTATCAACAGTAGGAAGAGGGAGGTTGTGATGCCGCTGTATAGAGCTCTGGTGAGGCCACAGCTAGAATACTGTGTGCAGTTCTAGAGACTTTACCTAATAAATCATATTATTCAAATGGAATGGGCCCAAATGTGGGCAACAAAAATGGTGGAAGAACTTAAATTTAAAAATCATTAGAAGAGAGTTATTTTGTAATGTCTGGAAAAAATCCAGGAAAAAGGAGACATTCCTGACACATATGTAAAATGATTGAATATGGTTTAGAAGAGAGGTGTTTTTCAGAAGAAATGTATTGATAGAACAAGGGGACACAACTTGAAGTTACGAGGAAAGATCAAGATCAACATCAGAAAATATGAGAGGCTCCTCCCCATGAAGAGGAAATACAACTGGAAGAGGTTAAAAGCCCCACCCCTTCCTCCCATCCCTAGTCTTTAACCAAGCAACAAACTCATGGAAAACCAGAGGACTCATAAGGGGGGCCCACAGGGGCCATAGGAGGTAATAAGTATTTTATATTAAAGAGTAGGACACAGAAGAACTTCTCTACCAAAAGACTTGTTGCCTGTCTGATAGGAGATCTAGCTGATAATGTCTCAGGAAGTTGTGGGTCAAGGATCAAGTTGCTGCCTTGCAGATTTCCTTCAAGGAAGCTCCCAATCTCTCTGCTCACTGCTCTAGTGGAGTAAGCAGATATGTGAGGAGGAGGAGTTTCCATGCATGTGTATGCTAGTGAGATAGCCTGTCGAATCGATTAGTCGATTGCAGCCTTTGAGGCCCCCAGAACCCTGTTTTTATCAACAGAGAGAGTCGATCCGATTTTCTCCAAGGGTGAGTGTGACCTAAATTAAACACCAGGCTTCTCCTAACTTCAACACGATATGTGGTGTCATCTTCATCCTCTGTGATCGGTAAGTGTGAGGGAAGGACAATATCCTGGGACCTGTGGAAGGGTGAAGCAATTTTCGCTAGGTAAAATAGATCAGGTTTCAAGATGGCTCTGTCTGGGAGGATTGTGCAAAAAAGCTCCCAAATGGACAGAACCTGGAGGTCACTAACCCTTAAAATTGTATCCGTTGCTTCTGCAAGAGGTTCAATTGGGGGCCTGGCTAAACCACTTAAAACTAAGGATAGGTCCCAGGTTAGACATTTTTAAACATGGTCACAAAAAGCTGTTAAGTCATGTTTTCTTAGTCTGCGATCTAAAAACCCTGAAATCTCAGAGGTCTGCAAGACCCAACTCAAAGCCTTCCTGCAGGAACTCTGGGACCGCTGCAGTTTTATACTTGTTCAGACTGGTAACCTCACAGGAACAGAATTTCTGCCACATTTTTAGATAAATGCTTCTGTAACCTTTTTTCTACTTTCCAATAGGGTTTCAGGACCAGGCCGCCAACTTCAGATTTTTGAGGTCCAGATAGCATAATGGACCCTGATTCAGTAGGTTTGGTATTATTGGCAGATTGGCAGAGATGTGAACAAACTTGGACCAAACAGGTGCAATCAGGATAACTGTACTTTGCTCCTCTGCTATCTTCCTTATAGGAAGCAGAGGTAGTTAAAAAAAAAAAAAAAAAAAAAAAAAACAACTGTAAGTGCAGTTAACATTCCTGGGATATGCAAATATCTATCCTAATGGCCCATTTCTATGGAGCAATTTTGAATGAAAAATCGATAAAGCAACCACAATTGAATGATAATTGATCTGTGGAAATGGTCGCTTTGATCAAGAATCCACTCATCAGTTGAGTGTTGTATCAGTTTGACAAGCATAACATTTCTTGTTCATCATTGTCCACAAACAGGACATACAGCACAAGCAATTTCAATAGTGATTATTCTAACAAACAATTAACCAACAAATTATCTGCGTCTGAACAGATACTATTTGTATGATCGTTCACTCACTAAGTAAATGTATCTGTTCGTGGAAATGGGCCATAAAATATAGAGAGCATACACACATAAGGGTAGACTAGACGGACCATATGGTCCCCTGCTGTCAACTTTCTATGTTTCTAAACGCTCAACCAATGAGGAGAAATTTACAACATAGCAACAGACTAACTGCTCTTTGTAACATGGCAGTGTAATGCTGACGTGTTCAAACACTGTGTGTGTAGGGTTACATATACTGTATATGCAAGGTTCAAAAAAATACAATTCTGTGATTACTCGCTTGTAGAATTGGTATTATGAGTATACAGTACATCCTGCTACAAAGATGATTCCTTACGGTTGGGATTACATCCGCCTGATGGCGCTGGACTGCAGAGATAGCAAAAAGAGGCCCCTAGCGGCCTTGCAAACTTGTTCAACAGAAGCCTGGTGTGGAAAGGCCCAAGAGGCACCAATAGCACGAGTAGAATGAGCAGTAACACGGAAGGGATGATTCCTTCCCTTAGCAGAATAGGCCCGACACACAGCCTGACGAATCCATTTGCTAATCGTAGACTTAGCAGGAGCCAAACCCTTCCTGGGACCAGAAGGGACCACAAACAAGGCATCAGTCTTTCTGAAAGATTTAGTAGCCACCAAGTAGAACTTCAAATTCCTGACCACATCCAAGGAATGCAAAGCCCTGTCCTTTGAGTTACCAGGATTAGGGCACAAGGAAGGAAGTACAATGTCCTGATTGAGATGAAAGGCTGAAACAACTTTAGGCAGAAAATCTGGTTTAAAGCGAAACACCACCTTGTCCTTGTGTCTCTCAAAGTAGGGGGCCTGGATGGAAAGCGCCGCCAACCCCCCGAAACACGCTGTCATGCCCAGAGTTCCTCCTTAGCCGATTGCCTGTGTCTTTATGCAGCCTGACCACCAGATGGTGCTGTCCAGCAGAACTCCTGGGATCAGCCAGCACCTGGGCTAATTAGCTGCTACCCTTTATAAGCTGATGCTGACATGTAGTCAGTGGCTCAACATTGATGATGATGATGATGATGATGATGATGATGATGATGATGATCATTGAATTGTGTACTCTGTGTTCCTTGGACCCTTTGATCTTGAACCTGAACTCTGTATAGCAGAGCATCTGTATCCTGTATCCCCTTGTGAACCATTGTGTTCATTTCTGTTGCCTTGGACTATATTGGACTGGACTTCGTGTTTGCATGTTATTCCTCTCTACCACTGTATGTATAGCAATCTGAGTGTTTATGTTTGCTTGTTCACAATAAACGCATTGTGTTGCTGCACTACGCCAGTCTCTCTGCCTTTCAGTTCTCTAATTATTGGTCACCCCTTATTAACGGTTATCTCCCGGGAGATATCCGTGACACACGCCTAACAGAGGTGATAGCCACCAAAACGACAACCTTAAGAGTAAAAATAGACAAAGCAGCCTCATGTACAGGTTCAAATGGAGGACCCTGAAGGGCAGACAAGACCAAGTTCAAATCCCAGACTGGTAACATAGGCTTACGAGGGGGACGCACATGAGTAACCCCTGGAAGAAGGTCTTGACCAGATGATGTTGCGCAAAAGACCTCTGGAAGAAAACAGCCAAGGCAGAAACCTGACCTTCAGAGTGCTAAGCTGAAGGCCCAGATCCAAACCATGTTGAAGGAACTCCAGAATCCTGGGGATGGAAAACACGCGACAGGGAAGGGACTTGGACTTGCACCAGTCAATGTAGGCCCGCCAAATCCTATAGTAAATGGAGGAAGAAGACTTCTTTCTAGCCCTGATCAAGGTGTTAACCACAGAAACAGACAGCCCCTTTTCCATCAGGATGGAGGTTTCAGCAGCCAGGCCGTCAAAGCCAGCGTTTGTAAATTGGGATGTCGTAGCCACCCCTGAGTGAGAAGGTCTGGGTCCAGGGGCAGAGTGTACTGGTCTACTGCCAACTGCACGATGTCTGCGAACCACACCTGTCTTGGCCAACGGGGGGCCACCAGAATTGCTGGCACCCCTTCCTGAGCTATCTTTTGCAGAACCCTGCCCAACGGGGGAAATGGGGGAAAGACATACAGTAGCTGAAAACCCTGCCAGGGCATTGCTAGAACATCCATGGCTAAGGCCAGAGGGTCCTAGGACAGAGACACAAAGACTGGAAGCTTGTGATTGTGATGGGACGCAAACAGATCCACATCTGGCTGACCCCCAACAGTGACACAGAGAGCGAAACACCCTGTTGCTGAAGGACCATTCCCCCAGGCGAGAAGTCCCCCTGCCTCCAGATTCTCCACCCCCGGAATGTACACGGCTGAGATGCAGGGAACATTGTCCTCCGCCCAGGACAGGATCAGAGACACTTCCCTGAGGACCCCCTTGCTCCGGGTCCCTCCCTGATGATTAATGTAGGCAACCGCCATCTGGTTGTCCGAGCGTACCTGGACCGGTGGGCCCCGAAGGTGTGGAGTCAAGTGGGCCAGAACCAACCTGACCGCCCTTAGTTCCAGGACGTTGATAGGGGTGTGGGCCTCCTAAGGTCCCCACAGCCCCTGGAACGGAGATAGAAAGTACTTCAAAAATCTGAGCCAAAAGTCTATCAGTGTCATCTGAATCCCATGGCCAGAATCAGCATAACCCTTAGGCTGCTCATCAGATGACTCTGAGTCCGAGAACAATTCCCCCTCCTCAAGGGGGGTATAACCAGCCATATCAAAGAATTCCTCTGTCTCCATAGGGAAAATAGACACACCAGGCGCCAAATGCCGCCTCTTACGGGCCATAGTATTAGCAATCAACTTCTCAATGCTAGCCAATCTAGAAGACACATAAGGTTGAGCCTCCATATGGTGATTATAGTGGCACAAATGGCCAATAGGAATTACGCTATAAAAGCAACCCGGGATGCCCCAATAGTCCGCCAGGGAAGTGGGAGGATTATGGCAATTAGGCCTCTAATAAAATTTGTGAAACGAGTAGAGGGGGTAGGACCAGGAGAAACCTCTTATACAGTTTTTCCCGCCTGAAAGACACCCTATAAGCGTACAGCAATAAACATCAAGATCAAAGATAAGGCCCCGGGGCACTCACGGACCGCGGAGGGGAGACACCAATCGCGCAGCACGAGGGACCAAAATGGCGGCAAGGGTACCTCAAGGGGCGGGCCGCGGGGAAGGTGATGCGGAGCGCGCCAACCAAAAGGCTTCACCCCCCCCCCCCGAAGAGCGAGAAGTCACACATGTGACCAACAGCCAATACCAGCGCAGCAGCGCCTGAGGTAATGTCGGCGCTGGCTGCGGAACGCCAAGGCGCACGCGTCAGCGGCGGCAAATACAAAAAAACACACCAGCAAAACCAAGGAGAATGATAGTGCTAATCAGGGTCCGGAGCCCTAAGACCAGTATAAGCATTACATGCAACATATACACCCCCCCCCCCCCCCAGAACGATCGGGGAGAGCGAGGGAGGACGGCGGTCAGACCCACCGAGGACCGGGGCGGGGGGAATCCCAATTAAGGCTCACCATAAGCCTGCACCGCTTACCCATTGGTGGGGTATTGCGGTTGGAGCAGCGCTCCTAAAGCACCTGCCAGCGGTGCTGCCTACCATTACCCGACCAGTGCAGCCAAGGCTGGGAGGCAGTTTAGAGAAATGGAACGGGTGGGAATAGTCCTACAGGGCCGAGGGCAGTTACGCCCCGCTCACCTGCGAATAGAGAGAGCCCTCTTCTTGTCCTTCGCAGCCGACTGCAGAGAAGATCTGGGGAATTGTGGGAGGTCCCGGGTATATAAGGGACCGGGAGGGGCCTCTTTTTGCTGTCTCTGCAGTCCAGCGCCATCTGGCGGAGGTAATCCCAACCGTAAGGAATCATCTTTGGAGCAGGACGTGCTGTATACTTTGAATAGAATTGCAGCATTGCTAGGAAAAAGATCTGCATTCCCTGCAGTAGGGAACACATACTAGAAAATAAGTCTTACCACTGTGACTGTTGTGTACTTTACTCACTACCTTTAATGGTTTACAAAAGAAAAGCCTAGTAAGAACACTTAGACCATCTGTCCTATTTGTGCTATTTGGCTTACAACTAAAGAAGGTATAGTTTATTCACGTCAAGTCTATATCATTCTTATTTCACACACTGGCTACATAAACTCAGACTGACACTCAAAGGAGTACCACACCCAAAGAGATTAAGAACCACTGCGTGTCATATTATTACTTGCGGCAAATCAAGTGACACTAGTATGCTCAATATTTTCCAACTATAATCAAGATTTACTTGTGTGTGAGTCAGTTCAACTAGTATAAAAAGTATAGTTTTTACCATTTCCAACTGATAGCAATAATCAGCATACACAAAAGGAAGCAAAATCGCAAATCATATTTCATCTGGAAATGATTACATTTGCCCACTGTTCCGCAAATAGGGGAACCAATGTGTTTATCGCTATCCCAATTATATTAAGGTGAGCGCTTTAAAAAAAAAAAAAAAACACACACACACACAATATAGGATATTTGGCAAAGTAGTGATTAATGAAGGAATTACCGTTCTTGCACGCTAACCCACCCAGATGAAAAATGGTGCATTTTCAAATACCAAATCAAAACAGAAGTACAGCTTGCAAATTTCAGCTTTTATATGGATGAACGATACCAGTGTACACCATGGTCCAGCACAATTAAGTGATTATAGGGATGGAAGGGTTCCGAAAAAATGCTATTTGCCAAATATAAATGGTAACTCACATAAGTCCACCAAAATCTTCAAGGTCAACTGAATTTCCAAATATCACATCATAACCCCATCATCAGGATAAATAGCCAGAAAACCGCAGCATTCCATCCCTGCGGCCGGATCAGGGGGATTCCAGGCCCTAAAGGAAATGGTGTGGCGACCCAGGACATTAAAAATACTGCTGGGTTTAAATAAGGCCCCATACATTTTAGCTAAAGACATGGCTAGCAATCAGCTCAATTTATGATGTGTTAGCTCTTGCCGGCATGTTAGCAAATGTTTGAATGTACTTCAGCAAGGTTCCTGTGGCACATTAAGAAATATACCTTTCCCTCTGCCACAACATACACTGACCTTTTCAATAATGCAAGATTAAACAATATTTTTTTTTCTTTTTTGGCTATTTATTCCACAGATGAAAAGGAAAAATATTGCTTAGGTGTTAAATATTTTCACAAGCAACAAATCTGCAATTTGGGGAAAATCGCATGTGTATTTTTTAGGTGTAAAATAAATGTCAGCATAATAACTCTTAAAATCTACTGACAACTCACAGCAAAAATCCCAGCAGAGACATTTTAGCTAAACCACTTTTAAATAATTTAAAGAAGTCATATTTGTTGATTTTGTTATGTTATATGAACTGTGCTACTTGTACCATTGATGACTTTTTGGCACACCAGAAACATTGTGTATACAGACAGGATAAATCTGCTATGCAAATAGTATGCAAATACTGGCATTGTGAACTACGTGTTCCTCTTGCCCAGTCAACTCATGTTAGAAGCCCAAATACTGTACACAAAAAACACAAAGTGGGGATGCTGTATAGGAAAAAACAAAAAGGGTTAGAAATCTCTTATAACCATATTTATAAACAACAACCAGCCTACGGTACATTATACTATTAAATATTGGATACTTGTGATCTACAGGCCTTGAGACATCACTGCATTTAAATACACTGCATTGTCTCAGATATACTTCTAAGTATCAATGTCTGTGAACTCAGACACAAACACAAGTTAAAACTGTATTATGCAAAGATGAAGTCATATCAACACAATTCATTAACACAGCCATCTTCTCTGGACTCTGAAAAGCTTATTGAAAAAGGAAAGCAAAAATAGATTTAGCTTGTTTTTTCGTGTTTGCATATTGCTATTTTAAGAAAATGTGATTTTGATTCTGCTTTTTTATACTTTTTTTTAGGGAAACCCTGTGCAACCAAAGAATTATTTGAGGGATTACTTCCAGAAAGATGAGCCCACTACAACAAGCTGGGTACACCTAGAAAGCATGTGTACTTTCAGAAGATATATGGTTTGCGTGGAGTATTTCAATGTAAAGTGTTGTTTTGGTTGAAAAAGTGCAAGGTGCGCACTTTGTCTGCCGAGCTGACGTTTATAACATTTATAAGTTAAATTACCCTTACACGTATGCTTTCCTTTTGGAAGTATCGCAACCCCACCCTTGACAATACCTATGCATGTTGGGTAATGTTCTGTTCAGGGGACCTTGCCGTTTCTTCCATTCCCCCAATTACAGCCAGTGTGTGGCATTCCTCACTAAGGTCAGTGTGTGCATCCTGTATTTATGGCTGGAGCCTGTAAATGGACACTGGCTGTTCATGGGCCACGCCCACCTGCAGAAATGAAAGAAGCTATTAGCTACGTAAGTTATGGTTTGTGTGTGTGTCAGCAGTGGCAGTGACCGGTGTGTGTGTTGGTGGGAGTCTGGGCTGCTGAGGAGCCGCAGGAGTGCCTGTAATGTAATTTTCTTTTTATTTTTTATTTCTTACTTTTGCCTCATAAGATGCACAGACATTTTCCCCCAGTGGATGTGTCTTATGGGGCAAAATACGATACATGAACAAATGTCTAACTTTCAGCTAACTAAATGTGCTCTTTGCGCTGTTGTAAATAAAATATGTTTATATGAGTAGGGATGAGCAGACACAGACGTTTATGTTCGCCAAGTTTGGCTGAATTTGCCACCAAAGTTTGGTTCAGGTCCCCAGACTTGACCCAAACCCCAACCCCATTAAAATCAATGGGGATCCAAACATGGCTGTAAATTGGGAGTAGCAAAGGATAGAGGGCTGCAAACCAGAGTGATTGCCCTGCATAAATTGGGGTAAGAAAAGTAATCAAAATAATAACAGAAAACATACATAAATAAATAAAATAACTATGGTTTTCCTCTTGCCCAGTCTACTCATGTTAGAAGCCCAAATACTGTACACAAAAATTCCCAAAAGTGGGGGTGCTGTATAAAATGTATAGGGGATAAATAAAAAAATAAATTAAAAATATTTCTTACAGGTATCAGAGGGCATATTAGGGGTAACCTCATAGCATACTGTGACAGAACCCCCCATCTACCCCATAGCATACTGTGTGGAAGAATCTCCCCCCCCCCCCAGCATTCCTATAGCAGACTGTGTGGCAGAACAACCCCATCACACCCATAGAAGACTGTGACAGAATCCCTTCCAATCACCCCATATCACATATCAGATTGTGTGGCCGAACAACACCATGATCCCTAAAGCAGAATGTGTGGCAGAACAACCCACATCATCATTCTATAGCAGACTGTGACAGAATCCCCCATCTCACACATATCAGACTATGACAGAATCCCCCCATCATCCCATAACAGACTGTGTGGCAGAACAACCCCAACCATCCCCATAGCAGACTGTGCTGTAAAACAACCCCCATCATCCCTATAGCGGAATGCGTGGCAGAACAACCCCCATCATTTTCCATAGCAGACTGTGACAGAGCCCCCCCATCATCCCATAGCAGACTGTGACAGTGTTCCCCATCATCTTCCATAGCAGACTGTGGCAGAGCCCTCCATCTTCTATAGCAGACTGTTGTAGAGCCCCCCCATCATCCTATATCAGAATGTGACACAGCCCCCCATCTTCCCTACAGCAGACTGTGTGGAGGAGACCCCCCCCCCACCATTTCTATAGCAGACTGTGACAGAATCCCCCCATCACACCCATAGAAGACTGTGACAGTTTCCCTCCCAATCATCCCATATAAGACTGTGTGGCAGATGAACCCCCATCATCCCCATAGCAGACTGTTGCAGAACAATCACCATCATCCCTATAGCAGAATGTGTGGCAGAACAACCCCCATCATTCCATAGCAGACTGACAGAATCCCCCTACCTCGCACATAGCAGACTGACAGAATCCCCCCATCACACTCATATCAGACTATGACAGAATTCCCCCATCATTTTCCATAGCAGGCAGACGAGATATCTACCTCATCCTGGCAGCCGCAGGGGGAAGGTGTGCTCTTGGTTATCCACAATATTGTACAAGTGATTTTATGGAGGAGGTGTGCACTTTGTCTGCAGAGCTGAAATTTTCATGTAAAATTACCGTTTACTTTGGGGTTTTTGGCAACCCTACCCTTGACAGTTTCTATGCATGTCAGGTATTCACCCCTCCTGAATTGTCCGTAAAATAAAGGGGTTTTGGGAGACCTCTTTCCAGGCGGGCAAAAAATTAACAACCCCCCCAGCAGAACTTCAGGATTGATGCCTGGAGGAATGGGGGGCTAAACAAAAGTTTCCCCCTTTACCCTTTATGGCCTGCCAGGCTTTCTCACTTCAGGTCTCTTAAATTCCGCTGGGCAAATTTAGGTTTCTTACTATACGTCCCGGGGGGCACCTTTCTTTTAACTGGAAATGTTGTGCCCTTCTTCGAAGTACGAGCTGCCCCTCAAAAGGAAGACATTGAAGCTGAGATTCTGATGCATGGCCCCCTTGCCAGGTTTTAAGCCAGAGTGCTCGCCGAGCATTGTTGGAGAGAGCCATGCTTTTGGCCTTAGCTCTTCAGCAGAAACATCCACAATGAATGCCACCGCCTTGGAGACATATGGAAGTGCATCCACATGGTTCTCATGAAAAGTCACTCACCCTGGGGTTCCTATCCTGGGTTTCTAGAATATCCCCTTCTCTGGGTGGCTGCAGTGGCAGGACTGGGACTTAAAAGGGAAGGTAAAAACTGATTCAACTTTGACTTTTAAGAGAAAAATGAGCTGTCCACCCCCTCCTTTTAAACATTCTAAAAACCCCAATATCATGGAGTTAAAGTTGGGACTGGCAAAGTCCTGCAGACAACATGCGCAAAGCTGGCTGCTCCAATTGTCTGGGAGGGGAATTTGGCAATTAGGAAAAGATCTGAGGACTGCTTTAGCCTTGGACTCTTTAAGGGCCTTTGATTCCTTAACCCCTTTGGCCCCCTCCAGTTCCCTGGACTTGGCATGTTTTCCTTTTCTTTGCTTTCCTTAGCCTGAAACGAAGAAGGGACCATAAACAAAACCTCCAAATAACATTAGCAGGGCAAAGATGGGTATGAAGATAAAAAGGTGATCTGGATGTGGAAGGGGATGCTCCCCAACCACTACCCCCCTTGATCACATTTGAATTCAGAGGGGGATTAGTCACTTACGGAGTCCTGAGAATCCGCACCGCCATAATGGAGACACCCGCCACGCCACCTAGTCACCTTTCGGAATGGCCTGCCGCCCACTCGTGCAGCCAGATTGTCCTCACAGGTTCTAGGTGAAACCTCCAGCGCGACGCACCTCCTAAGCTGCTGGTGCCCGGAAATGATGTCACATGTACCCAGCGTGCTCACACCACGCTAACCCGGAGGCCAAGCTCCCACAGCTCATCCCAGAAATGCTGTGGAGGCCGCGCTGCCATACATACCCTGATGCTGCCGGCACCCAGGTAACCGACCGTGACTGCCCACAACTCCACTCTCCCCTACAAATCTCTCACCCTGTTAGACACTAAAGAGGGAATGCAGATTTAAGAGCACTGAACTGAGAGCTTGGTTCCCAACCGGGACCTAAACTGGTCTGGGAACTTGTAAGGTACAAAACACCACCCCCTGCCTCCCCTACAGGGTGACCTGCACCCTCAATTTCCAATACCCAACTACTAACCTATTAACTGAGGGTTCTAACTGGGGGGGTGGAGAACAGGGATCTGGACCCACAACCCCCCAAAGGAAAAAAAAAACAATTAGCACAGGTAATGGCATTTCCGGCAGTCCTCCAGGATGGCTTAGCCGAGTAGCTCCTCACAAATAGGAAACACAAACTGGAGGCTTGCATATCACTAATCCTTCTGACCGAAGTAATGTCTAATTTTGAGAGTTAATTGCTGCCTCTTTCAGGGGCTCGAAAGGTAGCCGTCTAAAACCATTCAGGACAATTAAAAGGCCCCAGAGAGCTAAGCCTTTAAGATTCACTGGTCTTCCTCTAGACAGAGCAACAAAAAACCTTTCAATCAGATGCTCCTGTCTAAGCCTACGGTCTAAGTATACCTATAGTGCTGCCACCTGAACCTTTAAGGTACCGGTGGCTAGGTCCATTTCCACCCCTCCTGTAAAAAATCCAAAACTGCCTCAAGGCCTGAGCGAATCAGGTTATGGACATAACAAAATTAAGAAAACTTCTTTCAGACCTTACCATAGATCTTGCAGGTAACCATCTTCCTGCTCTGAAGAAGGGTCTTAATGACCCAACTGGAGAGTCCAATACTCCTCAGCAGACCCAATTCAGGGTCCATGCTGTCAAATGGAGGTTCTGAACCTGAGGGTGGAACATTGGTCCCTGATGCAGCAGTTCTGGATGGGAGGAAGTCTTACCGGAGGCCTTACTGACATCTGCTTTAGCAGGGAGAATCAGTCTCCTGGGCCAACAGGGGGTAATCAGGATCACCCTCTTCTGGTCTAATCTGATCCTCCTAATAACCAGAGAGAAGATCTGGAATGGGGGAAAGGCATAACATAAATCAAACACCCCTCAATTCTGACCCAGGGTGTCACCCCACAGAGCTGACTCCTGTGACGAGAGGAAAAGAGTTGGTATTTGGAATTTTCCAAATTCACCTTGGGGGCTCCACAGAGGTCTACTATTTGCATGAATTCACTCTGGCTTAACGCCCGCTCTGCCTGTCTGAGCTAAACTCGACTGAGGAGGTCCACCAGAACATTTAGTTCCCCCTTGATGTGGACTGCTCGCAAGGAGGCGACTGAGCTCTCCATCTTTGCACAGAATGTCTCGGAAAGAGACATCCCTCTGACGGTTGAGATAAGTCACGACTGTGGCATTGTCTGAGACAATATGAACATCTCAATTCCTTACTATCTGCTCGAAATGGTTTAGGGCTAGCTGAGGATTTTGGGTCAGGGCACAGGACCACGTTTCCTGAATCTGGCAGTGAAGGATATGGGCCCCCCCAACCCTGCGCACTTGCGTTCGATGTGATACGGATTGGGTCCACCTGATGCCAGGGCCTTTTTTTCCCTGATTTGACCACCACTGAAAGCACTGACGATTGTGATCTGGAAGTGTAACCAGAGAGTCCAACGTTCTTGGATCTCTATTCCAGGTGCAAAAAAAGGTGGAGGGTTCTTGAATGTAGCTGGAGCCAAATGGCTGCTGGGAGACATAAGCCCCAAAAGAACCAGAATCTGCCTTAGGGAGATTCTGGGATGATCCTGAACGCAAGAGGACAGGGAGACAGACCTTTCGATCTTGGTTTGAAAAAAAGGTTCTCTCCAGGGAGCTGTCGATCTGATAGCCTAAATAAATGTAAAATGTCTGAGGGGACACTCGACTTTTCCCTGTTTATGATTCACCCTAGATCTGAAAGGAGGGACAATGTTATCCTTACAATGTTCTCCAAAACCTCCTTGGATGAAGCAAAGAGAAGGAGATTGTCTGGGTATGCCATGATGCTGATCTAATTTAAACCGGACCTTCAGCATGATTTAATGAAAAGCCCAAACCCTTAAAAAATTATTCCCCAGCATCTAATATTAATATATTTTACGTTTTTAGTCACTTAGATATTATTCTTTCCCACGACGGGTAGAAGGGTATCTTCTCTTCTTCCCCACCTCAGAAGAACAGGTTAGAACCTTTTAGCTTTCTTACCCATACAAAAGCTTAACCTCAAATGGTATGCTACACAGGTGTGACTTAGACGGCTGGTTACCCTGCCAGGTCTTGAGCCAGAGAGCTCTACCTTATCGATCTACTTTATCGGTAATAAAGTTTGTTGCCTTGGAAATAAAGAGCATGGGGTCCAACACTTCCTCCCTCACGGCATCATTGGTTATCCCACTCCTGACTTTATCTACCCAGATTTCCAGAACTCTACTCACGCAATCTGTAGCAAGCAGGGGTCTAACGTGAAAGGAATCCCATGCCCGTTTGAGCAGAATATCTGACCCTTGATCTAGAGGATCTCTAAAGGAACCCTTGTCCTCAAAGGAGAGATCCGATTTTGGAGATCAGTGGTAAGGAGTGACGGGGGTTCTGGCTGGGAGGAAGGTCCGGCCTCTGAGCTAGCACCTGTCTTCTGGGACATACGGTTCTTATAAAAAGCAAATGTATCTGCCATTCTACAGTCAAAAGTTTCAAAGAAACTAGAAAAAGGCTGAGTGGCCTGACAATTTACTCATAATCTGGGGTGGATAGTCTTAAGTTTCCTTGGGCTCCTTCTGCTCTCTGGGCTCCTTGGACCCCTTAATCTCTCTGGAATACTTTTTGGATTCCTTTGTGAGCTTAGAATCTTGGGACTTGGATTCTTTAGTCTGTAAAGACAAGAGGGAAGGAAGAAGCATGGCCATGGTTTTTGTCCCAGGGCTGCAGCTTCTTGATTCTGCCATCACTACTGCTGCCCCGAACGCAGGATCCCACACTGCTTATCGTCAGGGTGGGGCCCGCATTTCCAGATCCAGCTTGCGCATACTGCCCCTTAACCTAGCACTGGACATTGAGCAGAGGGCTGATACGCCCTGTAAAGTGGACTGGAATTGATCAGCTTGCTGGAGTACCCAGCCCAGGACTATTTGGTTGGTGAAGTAACCCTTTTTGCTTTCTGCATTTATGCTGCAACCTTTGGACTATCTACTGTACTTTGCTGAATAAAAGTGTTTTGTCGTTCAAATCCGTTGTCGTCACTGCTAATTGTTTGCCCGCTTACACTATATAATACAGTATACAGTATAATAAACCCATATCAGTAACTTGCAAGCATATATATATATACAGTAAATTACATTTACAATATATCAACTTAAGGAACAGAATGAAGTGCGATGGTCAACCTTCCTAGCAAGGGCCTTGTTAGTAGTGTTCTTGAACATGAAGCTCCTACATTGAGGGGGACTTAAAAGCTGACCTTCACCCTGAATAAGAGCCTATCTTGTATGTTTCCCCCACCCCCTACATACAGATTGCTCACATGAGAAATCCTACCTACACCTATTGCGTTAATTTTAACCTTTTAACATCCAAGATGGCGGTCCGTGGATCCACAGGCTGTCTGCAGACAGGAAGTATCTTCTGAATATGCCGCTCTGCATTCTGGGATTGCTGTCCTTTTTCTGACCCCCAGCTCTGCTCTGTCTGTGCAAAGCACAGCTATAACCCACCTACTGCACTTTTCACCCCTCTCCTCAATATGTGATGCTTCTGAGGCAAGATGGCGGTGCTGTATCCTACAGTTCTGAGTTGAGTTGAAGCCCAGTGGGGGAAAGAATAATAAGGAAGCCACTAAAAACATAAAATATATTAATTTTAGATGCTGGGGAATAGTTTAAGGGTTTGGGATTTTCATAAAATTATGCTGAAGGTCTGGTTTAAGGGGTGAGAAAAAGGAGTGACTAGGATGGTTGATGTCAGAGAGGATTTTCCTTGATTTTGATTAAGTGCATTTCTCATACTGGAACTGCAGTGATGGGAGTGGAGTCGCAATGATCCTCTTTGCTGATTTTACTGTCCTCTGTAGCCTTGTCTTGTCTCACTTGGTTGTTCCTGCTGGTCTCCCCACCTTTCTCGCTCTTCTATGAGACGCGGGCGTGCTCCATTCCCGTCCACACGCAGCCGCAGAATCGCTTGGGTGTTTGTACTAGATCTGGCTCTTCATCTGTTGCATTGCTCAACAGCGCCACCCGGTGTTCAGCACACTGCAAGTGCACGAAGTCTAGGGCGTAAGCTCTTGTTTTTTACTTCTGGGTTTCCTTGGATTGAGTTTCCTGATTGATTTCCTGGAATAACCCTCGAACGGATTACATGGTTTTGACTCAAATTTACTTATTGGACTTTGCCTGTTTGCTGTCAGCCCTTGATCTAGGACTTATTCTTTGGACTTCGCCTATTTGCTGCCAGCCCCTAAACTCAGATTCATTCATTGGACTTTGCCTGTCTGCCGTCAGCCCTGACTTCTGATTTGTTCTTTTGGACTTATTTGCTTCACTGTGCCCCCACACCTGGAGCCCTGCTCAGCCCTATTTATGTTTGTAGCCGGGAAACCTGACAGTTCCATCATGCCAGGTAGTGATGGAGAGGGACAGTACTGCACCAATAAAGGATTTAAAGAATATAACCAACAGTTTTTGGGGACACCAGCTTTTCTGAGCTGTCTCAGAATAGCCTTTAGACAGCTATTTTCATTGTGATGGTTGTTTTGTTGCACCTCAAATCAGAGATCGTAATTCCAAGGAATTCCAAAGAGTGAGGAATACCCTCATTCTTCTAATTTCCTACTTAAAAATTTTAATTGGTGGGATGATGTTTGGGTTCTCCCAGAAGGCCATCCACCCCTGCCGCACTGATTGGCTGACTAGGTACTAGACAGTCAGTCTTCCTGCAGCTGCAGCCAAAAAAGGGGGATGAACGCGCAATTATCAAATAATTCCTCTAGGGCTAGTGCTCTGAAAGGGCAAGATTGGGTCCCGTGACATGCATACTTCCAGTAATTAATTTGGAACTAATCCACATTTTGCAAGCAAACAGCAGAAAGGTTGAGACGCCACCCCCACTTTATAACATTGAGTGATGCTGCCTGTTATAGGAGGTGGCAGGGCCAAGCCAGGAAGTTGCAGGACCTGAAACAGGTAAGATTACAGCACTGTATGACGAGGAACCTACAGTTGGTGACAGAAGGAAAGTATTCCTTTTTTGTCTTTGCCTGGACTGGGCCTTAAATATAATTAATCATTTAAATACTAGACTTATACGTGGAAATCTGACCAAGAAACAGGACCAAAACCTAGAGAAAATTTCTATTAAACTTCATATTTTATGTCTCCCTAGTGCATTCTCCTGCCATTGAATATATTGAGTCAGCTCAGTATATTGCGGAGTGCCACCCAAAACTAGTATGGGCACTAATACTATATATATTACCATCAGTTAAAGGCTTCAGAGACCAACAACTGTGGATTTTTAAGTAACTATTGGTATCTTTGAAAGATGCCATTCTTACAATAGCAGCTGGGACAGCCTTATTTGGCTAACGTGAAAGCCACAGAAAAGTCTCTCTACACAAGTACAACAATGGGAACATCAAATTTTGAGATCAAGTCTGTTCATGATGGGCAATTTCTGGAATCAGATGTTCTGTACCATTAACACATGATTTGATATGAACAGAAAATATACTTATACAGTAGCTTTTAATCAAAAACGCTAGAGAACGGTACTCTACTTACCAGACATGAAGCTGTGTCACAAGAAACCACGAATTTAGTGTGTCTGGTAGATTACATTCTGTATTTCAAAGAGAATATATAAATAATTTTTCTTGTTCACTTTTGCTTACTAAGCAAAAATCAAAGAACCTGCTATCATATGTCGTTCCTCCAGGCCAGTCCATAAACACATTCATATGTAAAAATTCCCACATTCTACCAATATACATGCTGATTGACTTACCTTTCTGAATATATGGGTCCCACATTTTTAGATTTCCCCCATCAGTTCCAGATAGTGTTCCCAATACTTAACCCATCTAAGCTTTCACCAATGCTAAAAATACAATTAATACAGAAATACTATTACCAAATTATTGTGCAAGGGATTTCACCCAGGGGTATGTTATAGAATTAATGCTGCTGCCACCTCTCTTTGCCAATTTGCCCCTCCTACTGTATATCACTCTCCTTGCAACGATACTCACCTTTTGTCCCGAGCAGCTGATCGGTCCTAGTCTGACTATCAGCCAGCGACCAGCAACTCTCCAGATCCATTCCCACGCACCCCCGAGGCTGAACTCAATTCACTAACGCTTTCGCATCCGCCTCGCACCCCCCGCCATCAGTCACAGGGATGTGGCCTCACCCCTCCCATTGCAATGAATGAGGAGGGCATGATAGCACCCCTATGACTGATGGCAGGACACGCCAGTTCTATTTACCCTCTCCACTTTTCCCACAGCAGGTCTGAGGCCACAATAAATGGCTCTGAGTGCCACAGGTTGAGCATGCCTATACTATAGCATTTACAGTGCATTGTAGGAAATTGAGGAGGGGCATGTGGGGCAAGCTACAGGTGAGCTTTTTGCTGCTATATCATAACTAATATTATTGTGGTTAGAACTAATTTTTTTCAGTTTGGAAACAGGGATATTGTGTAAAGTGTTTTTCTCACCATTGCCTGGACTGTTCATTTCATGAACTTACCCCACAGACCTCAGATCAGTGATGCCCTTGGACATGAGATCCCCCCTTACCTTCTACCTGCTTCCACACAACACATCTATCACCCACAGAGATGATAAGAAAAGCCAGTACAGTGGGTGGGCATGGCCTCTGCACAGAACGCTCCTATTGAGAGCGATACACAAGGATCTTTGGCCACCATCTTCTCATACTGGCACTGTGGGTGAAAGATGTGCATATGTGCAGAGAAAGGCGAGTGGGGTGTCTTGTGTCCCAGGCCACCACTGATCGGAGGTGTGTGCGTGGTAAGTCCATGAAAGGATCCCCACTATGATCAAAGTTGACAAGCTTAAATTGTCTATAGGTAAATGCTGATGAACAATTAATGGGCTTTGAAAAAATACAATTCTGTGTTTACTCACCTTGTAGAATTGGTATTATGAGTATGCAGCACGTCCTGCTCCAGATAATGATTCATAACAGATGGGATTGCCTCTGCCAGAGGGCACTTGACTGCAGAGATGGCACAAAGAGGCCCCTCCCGGTCCCATATATACCCGGGACCTCCCACAAATTGCCCAGTATTAAAAAGTAGTAAGGAGAACCAGGAGAAGCCAATGATTAATAACAACGTTAACAAGGATAACAATCACCATACAGAGGATCCAAGATAATGCAAACAGGGTGGGGTGGAGCAGGACGTGCTGCATACTTATAATACCAATTCTACAAGGTGAGTAAACACAGAATTGTATTATTCTAAGTATGCAGCACGTCCTGCTCCAAATAATGATTCATAACAGATGGGACATCCAATAGCAGTGTCTGTACATAGGGTGGAATCCCCAAAGCAACAACGCCTGCAGAACTTTGCGGCCAAAAACAGCATCAGCTGAGGCCCGAACATCAACCTTGTAAAACTTGGAAAAGGTATGAACAGAAGACCAAGTAGCAGCCTTACTAACTTGTACAACAGAAGCCCGGTGCTGGAAGGCCCAGGAGGCCCCAACAGCACGTGTAGAATGAGCAGTAACACAGAAAGGAGGATTCTTTCCCCTAGCAGAATAGGCCCTAAAAATAGCCTGATGAATCCATTTGCTAATAGTAGACTTAGCAGGAGCCAGACCCTTCTTGGGACCCGAAGGGACCACAAACAAGGCATCAGTCTTTCTAAAAGATGCAGTAGCCACCAAGTAGAACTTCAAATTCCTGACCACATCCAGGGAATGTAAGGCCCTCTCCTTGGAATTACCAGGATTAGGGCACAAAGAAGGAAGCACAATGTCCTGATTGAGATGGAAGGCAGAGACAACTTTAGGCAAGGTTTAAAGCGGAAAACCACCTTGTCCTGGTGTCTATCAAAGTAGGGGGCCTGAATAGAAAGGGCCGCCAACTCCGAAACACGCCTGACCGAGGTGATAGCCACCAAAAAGGCAACTTTAAGAGTAAGGATAGACAGAGCAGCCTCATGCACAGGCTCAAATGGAGGGCCCTGAAGGGCAGACAAAACCAAATTCAAGTCCAAACCGGCAACAGAGGTTTGCGAGGGGGACGCACATGAGAAACCCCCTGGAAGAAAGTCCTGACCAGAGGATGTTGAGCGAAATATCTCTAGAAGAAAACAGCCAAGGCAGAAACGTGACCCTTGAGCGTGCTGAGCTGAAGTCCCAGATCCAGACCATGCTGAAGGAACTCCAGAATCCTAGGATTGGAAAACACCCGACAGGGAAGAACCCTGGACTCACACCAGTCAATGTAGGTCCGCCAGATCCCATAGTAGATGATAGAAGAGGACTTCTTCCTAGCCCGGATTAGAGTATTAACCACAGAATCAGAAAGCCCCTCATCCCTTAAGATGGAGGTTTCAGCAGCCAGGCCGTCAAAGCCAGCGTTTGTAAATTGGGATAGCATAGCCGCCCTTGAGTGAGAAGGTCCGGCACCAGGGGCAGAGGGTACTGATCTACTGCCAGCTGAACGATATCTGCGAACCACACCTGTCTTGGCAAACGAGGAGCCACCAGGATTGCTGACACCCTTTCCTGAGCCAGCTTGCGCAGAGCCCTGCCCAGCAGGGGGAATGGAGGGAAAATATACAGTAGACGGAACCCTTGCCAGGAAGAGTCAGAGCATCCACCGCAAGGGCCAGGGGATCCTGGGACAGAGAGGCAAAGACTGGGAGCTTGTGATTGTGGCGGGATGCAAACAGGTCCACTTCCAGAACACCCCCCCCCCCCCCAACGGTGACACAGGGATAGGAAGACCTCGCTGTTGAGAGACCATTCCCCCAGGCGAGAAGTCCCCCTGCTCAGAAAATCTGCCTCCAGATTCTCCACCCCCGGAATGTACACTGCTGAGATGCAAGGGACATTGTCCTCTGCCCAGAACAGAATCATGGACACCTCCTTAAAGGCACCCTTGCTCCGAGTCCCTCCCTGATGATTGATGTAAGCAACCGCCGTCTGGTTGTCTGAGCGAACTTGGACCGGCCGACCCCGCAGGTGAGGTGTTAATTGGGCCAGAACCAACCAAACCGCCCTCAGTTCCAGAATGTTGATAGGAGCATGCGCCTCCTGAGGACCCCACAGCCCCTGGAATTGTAGGGACATCCAGACGCCCCCCCCCAACCTGACAGGCTGGCATCCATGGTGACTGTCTCCCAACAGGGGGCCAGGAAGGATCTGCCCCCCAACAGGTTCCTCGAGTCCAGCCACCACAAGAGGGACCGCCGGACCAGAGGGGACAGAATGAAGGCCTGATCCAGAGACAGGGGACTCTTGTCCCAGACTGATAGGAGATGGAGTTGAAGAGGTCTCATGTGAAACTGCGCATATGGAACCGCCTCGAAGCAGGACACCATCTGCCCCACTAGCTGCATCCCCTGCCGGATGGAGGGTTGAGGGCATGACAGCAGGGAGTGAACCAGAGCTTGCAGAGAGTCCACCTTCTGCTGAGGAAGAAAGATCCTGGCCTGAACAGTATCCAGATTCATGCCCAGGAAGGAAGTCACCAGAGATGGGGATAGGGAAGATTTAGGCTGATTGATCACCCAGCCGAATGACTCCAGAACCGTCACCACCCGCTGGGTATCCAATACTGCCTGCTGGAAGGACTGAGAAGTGATGAGAAGGTCGTCCAGATAGGGAAGAATGCGAATGCCCTGAGGAGAGCCATGACACCCGCCAGCACCTTGGTGAAGACCCTGGGGGCTGAAGTGAGACCGAAGGGCAGTGCCACAAATTGGTAGTGCTTGTCCGCCAGTGCGAACCTGAGGAATCTCTGATGCCCTGGGAAGACTGGAACATGAAGGTAAGCATCTTTGAGGCCTATGGAGGTCATGAAGTCTCCCGGGCGCAACAAACTGATTGCGGAGCGCAGGGTCTCCATGCGAAAGTGCCTGGTCCTGATGAACTTGTTGAGCAGCTTTAAGTCCAGAATGGGTCTGACTGACCCATCCCTTTTGGGAACTGTGAACAGATTGGAATAAAAACCCCGACCTCTTTCCACAGGAGGGACCTGACAGATGACCCCCAAGCCCAGTAGATTTTTCACCGCTAGAAAAAGTCCATGAGCTGCCAAGGGGTCTAGAGGAATCCGAGAATAGAGAAATCTTGGAGGCGGCCATGCAGCGAACTCTAGCTTGTAGCCGGAGGACACAACCTCCAGAATCCACCTGTCTGAAACCTGTTGTCTCCAGACACGAGCGAAGAGCCGCGGCGGCCCCCCCACCCGGATGGGTGAGGGCGCCCCTTCATGGCTGAGGATGCTTGGCAACAGATTTGGGCTTGGACCCCCAGGAAGATCCGAAGCAGGCACGACTTCTGCCCCTGCCCCAGAAGTCTCCCCTAGAGCCAGCGAAGGAGACCCCTCTCCCGGGCCTGGACCCTCGGTAGGAGGGAACAAAGGCCCCCGAATCCCAAAAGGGCCGCAACTGCTTCTTACGTTGAGGCAACTTACCCCCTCCTTGGCAAACAGGTCCAAGCGATCACCAAATAAGCGCAGCCCCTTAAAGGGGAGTCCCGTGAGGGCCTTCTTAGCAGCGTTATCAGATGCCCACTGGCGCAGCCAAACAGAGCGGCGTATAGCAACCACCAATGCAGAGGTTCTACTAAACATCCTAATGGTGTCATCTAAGGTAGAGAGGACATATGCAATGAACATTTCACACTGTGACAAGGCCCTGAGCTCGGCACTAGCAGTATCATCAGGAGCGCCTTCCAACAGACCCTTGAGGAGAGACCTGATAGCAACAGCAGTAATAGCAGAAGCACAGACAGGGCGCAAGGCAGACCCCACACAGGCAAAGGCATGGGAAGCTGCTTATCAATGTGCCGATCCTCACTACCCTTAAGAGTAGTGGAATCAGGGGAATGGACCACAGACGTGTTGGACAACCCCAATACAGGTGCATCCACTTCTGGAGGGGTTGACCAACATTTATCAGCGGGAAAAGGGTACCTTTTATCCCAGCCCTTGGGGATTCCCGGGAGCCGGCCGGGACGCTCCCATTCTTTGAGAACAAGATTATTGAAATGGGCCTGTTCTGGAAATTCCAGACATGGTTTAGCAGTACTGAAAAGTCCCCCCTGTAACTTGGGAGCCGCAGCAGGAAGGGAGATAGAAAGCACATCAAAAATCTGAGTTAACATTCTATTAGTATCATCAGCATCCCAATGATCAGTGCCATAGTCAGCACCACTGAATTGCTGATCATCAGATAACTCTGAGTCATAGAACAATTCCCCCTCCTCAAGTGGGGTATAGTCAGACAAATCAAGAAAGTTCTCCATCTCCATAGGAAAGGCAGATGCACCCGGCCGCCTTTTAGCCGGGGCCTTACGGGCCGCAGAGCTAGCAATCAGCCTCTCAATGTTAACCAACCTGGAAGACACGTCAGGCTGAGACTCCCCACTAGTATTTAGCTCACTGGGAGTCATAACCAGGCGAGTGGGTGAGGGCATAGTGGGGCGCAGGCCCAGTCACAGATAGCCCAGAATGCAGCGCAAGCGCCTGCTGGGCGCAGGGTACACAGACCCGCACATCATCACTCACAGGGGATGCCCCACACACTACACACAGCCGGGCTTGTCCCGAGGGGACCCCAAGCACAATATCCTGTGAAGCCTCCATATGGTGATTAAGGTGGCACAACTGGCCGATAGGAATTACGCCGTAAAAGCAACCCGGGATGCCCCAAATGTCCGCCAGGGAAGTGGGAGGATTTAACAGTGTAGGCCTCTAATAAAGTTACTATAAATAATAGAGGGGGCAGGACCGGGAGAAACCTCTTAAAACACAGTTATCCCACCTGAAAGACATAATAAAGACAACCCATACGCACAATGAAATGACAAGGGAATAAAAAAAACAAGCCCGCAGGGGCACTCACAGACCGCGGTGGGGGACCAGCAATCACACCAGGCGAGGACCAAAATGGCGCTGGAGGAACCTCAGGGGGTGGGCCGCAGGAGGGTCCGACGCGGAACGCGCCAACCGAGCAATCCACGCCCCTCCGAAAAGCGCAGGGATAGGCCAGAAGCTCCAGCCATTGGGCGCGCAAGGATTCTTGATGATGCCGCCGCTGACCGCGGACGCCGGAAGCCACGCGTGTCAGCGGCGGCAAATGCAATACACACATATACAAGGCAAAAAGCCACCCCCCCCCCCCGAAAGGGACACTGAGAGAGGGGGAAAAGGTGGATGTCAAAGAGACCCACCAATGACCAGGGCAGGGAAGGGAAGGGCAAGAGCAGATGGGGCATCCCAAATCAGGTTCACCATAAACCTGCACCGTCTACCCTTTGGTGGGGGATTGCGGTCGGAGCCAGGGTCCGCAAGGGAAGCACCTCTGATAGGTGCTGCCTACCATCACCCGGCGAGCGCAGCCAAAGCTGGGAGGCATAATTAGTAAGTGGAACGCGTGGGAATAGTCCTACAGGGCCGCGGGCTGTTAAGCTCCGCTCACCTGCAATAAGAGAAGCCATCTTCTGACCTTCGCAGCCGACTGCAGAGAAGAAACTGGGGGATTTGTGGGAGGTCCCGGGAATATATGGGACCGGAAGGGGCCTCTTTTTGCTATCTCTGCAGTCAAGCACCCTCTGGCAGAGGTAATCCCATCTGTTATGAATCATTATCTGGAGCAGGACGTGCTGCATACTTAGAATATTGTTTATACAACACCTGCCTCTATACATAGAGTACAGTTTTTAGTTTGAAGCATGTCTACACAATTTGTACACTATTATGTATTAATAGTAATCTACAATAATTTCTGATGAATATTTATAAACATAACAAGAAAAAACTTGGACAGCAAAAAGGAATGTACTTACTTTCAAAAAACTCATCGTAATCTATTCTTTCTACACAGCAGGTATACATGCGCAAGGCAGCAATTTTAATTTTCTGTAGGTACGGAAAAGAGCAGGACATTAAAAATATACTTGAATACCAATAAAACGTAGAACATTGTTAGATAAACTTTGTAGAGACTTTTACAACTTTATAAACCAAGGTTTATAACTTAAATTGAAAGCTTTCCTCAATAATACTACAATGTCTGTTATTTTTAACAACAAAGCCAGCACTAGCTGGATGCTTAGCGGTATAATACCCACAGCAGGGTGGTAGTAAGGTTGTAGCAGGCTTGCTCAAACTGTGGCCCCAGAGCCTTCTGATGTGGCATGCGACCTGAAACAGTTGAACACAGGGCTGGGAGAAACTGAAGGTAGAAGGCAGTGTAGCAAGGATATAGAATTCTGCTGTATAGAAATTGGGAGGGGTAGATAGAACTACAACATATACTGAGTTAAATAGAGGCTCATTACGAATGAAATGTATTAAGGAGAGGGATATAGGAGGGGTACTCTGGCAAATAAAAAATGGCAGCAGTGCAGGGGCGGCGCCAGAGGGTGACAAACTCTGTCACATGCCAGGGCCCCCTAGGGCACCGATTGCAGGTTAGAAGGAACCAGTGATTTATGAGTGTATTAAGCACATTTTTGAAATTCTTACCTGCCTCTGTCTGTCTACACCAGCTGGTTCTGGGCAAGCCTCCTGATGCAACATCGGGAGGGAGTCAGGAAGGGTCGACCTGTCTCTCTTGGCTCTGGAATGGCTGGGGGGTGGCCCTGCGGCCCCCTCCTCCCCTCCTCTCTCTCCAGTCACCTAATTCTTATTCCTACATTCCAGCCTGTGGGAGCAGCTTTCAGGGTGTCTGCCCTGAAGGGTTTCACCCACTGGGCCATCCCAAGTAGGGATTTGGATAAGAGAGATAATAACAGTCCTATAGTCGTTTAGTCTCCATGACTGGCCACAGAGCCATCTCTCCATGCCATGCCGTCCGCTCCCCACTCTCTATGGACAAACAGAGTTCTATGCTGAGCATTAGTATGCGAGGTGAGTATACAGGTGAACCCAGGGCATTTCACACAGCAGGGCATGTGACACAGGGGGCCCACTGAAACTCTGTCATCCACGGGCCCACAAAATCCTGCAGCTGGCCCTGAAGCAGTGGCTTGGAGGAACACAGTGACAATTATCCCAAATCAAGCCAAGAAAGCAATAAAAGGAGAAAATTCTGTACGCAACAGCGATAGAGCCACTAAATTAAATGTTTGGAGACAATAGGGTAATCATTTTTCAATAGGATGGTTTACATAGCATTTGTCGAGTTCTGGAGAAACAATTAGGATATGGGACTAGGATTTAGAAAGTGCTATAAATGCTATAGATGTGGGATCTAAAAGTCAGAAAATTGAGGCAATCAGCATGTTGGGAATGTTACATATGAATGTGTTCATAGGGTGATAAAAACCCAAGAGCGCAAAAATGGTCTTAAAGTCATGCTATTAAAAATGAAAATGTTGAATTTTTCAAAAGTACGCTTGCAAAAAGTTCTGTATGCCGCGTGTAGTCCGTAACCGCCGGCATTTAGAGCCTCGAGGAAGCACCCTAGAAGTCAACTGGGCGCAATGCAAATGCATGTAAAATGCAGATTATACCAACCTACAGTAACCCTTCAAAGAAGCTCCTCAGTCCCCCCAAATGTACACTGCTAAAAAAAAAAAAAATTGTGAAATGTGTGGCGAACAATAAAACATAAAAATGAATACTCCAATAATAATATCCCATGGAGTTGTGGATTTGGAATGATAGACAAAATCAAAGTGGAAAATCAAATTACAGGCTGATCCAACGGAAATGCCTCAAGACAAGGAAATGAGCCTCAGCACTGGGTGTGGCCTCCACATGCCTGTATGGCCCTTCCTACAATGTCAGGGCATGCTTCTGATGGGGTGGCAGATGCTCTTTTGAGGGATCTCCTCCCAGACCTGTATTAAAGCATCAGCCAGCGCCTGGAAAGTCTGTGGTGCAATGGAGCGTTGGTGGATGGAACAAGACATCATGTCCCAGATGTGGTGGATTGGATTCAGGTCTGGGGAACAGGCAGGTGAGTCCATAGCATCAATGCTTTTATCATGCAGGAACTACTGACACACTTCAGCCACATGAGGCCTAACATTGTCATGGATCAGAAGGAATCCAGGGCCTGCATATGGTCTCACAATAGGTCTGAGGATCTCACCCCAGTATCTAGTGGCAGTCAGGGTACCTCTGGCTAGCACATGGAGAGCTGTGTGGCCTTACAAAGAAATGCCTTCCCACAACATTGCTGACCAACTGCCAAACCAGTCAAACTGGGAGACATTGCAGGCAGCAGAATATTCTTCACGTTGTCTCCAGACTCAGGTTTGCAGATATGCCCAGTGTGAGCCCGTTCTCATCTGTGAAAAGCACAGGGTGCCAATGTTAAATCCGCCAATCTTGAGGTTCTCTGGAAAATGGCCCGGTGTTTGCTGAAAGCACCCCCATGGAGTTTGTTTTGGACAGTCTGAGCAGACCCAGGCATGCTGGAGATCATTTTGCAGGGCTCGGACACTGCATCTCCTGTTTCCTCCATGGACAAAGGAGGAGCTAGCGGTCCTGCTGCTGGGTTGTTGCCCTCCTATAGTCCCCTGCACGACTCCTAGTGTACTGGCCTGTCTCCTGGTAACTGCTCCATGCTCTGGACACTGTGCTGACAGACTCAGCTAACCTTTTTGCCACAGCTCGCATTGATGTGCCATCCTGGATAAGCTGCACTACTGGAGCAACTTCTGTGGCTGTAGACACCACCTCAAAATACAAAAAGTGACCAAAAACAAACAAGGATGAGATCAGAGAAGTGGTCTGTGGTCACCACCTGCAGAACCACCCCTTTTTAGCGATTGTCTTGCTAATTGCCTATCTGTTCCACTTGCACAACAGCAGGAGAAATATATTCTCAGTCATTGTTGCTCCATTGTTTTTGAGCAGTGTACTTGGTTTAGGTTTAGTTTGGGGTATGGGTAAGATTACCACTTCGATAACATGACTGATCACTTTTTCTCCTGGCAAGAAAGAATAGTATTAAAGTGGACTAAAACCCATGGACCCTATCCCCAAGGCATCTAAAATTGGGATGCCCCGCTGTGTGAAAGACCCCCCCAGGTTGTCCAAAAACTCACCTTCTCTTCTGGCCCAACGGCAAATGCGCGAACAGTAGCAGCATCCCCGCTATCCCACCAGGCATTTGTGAGTGGCTGGCACATGCACGCTCCCTGTTAGAGGGTAGCGGGGGGATGCAGCCGCCAGTGTGCTCACCTTAGACAAAGGGACGGGAGTGGATCCGAGCGTTCTAATTGGACGAGAGCCTGCGCATATGCTGAAGGACTGGGGAGAGGCGAGTTTGTCTGGGCGACCTGGGGAGCTTCACACAGCGTGGCATCTCCGATCGGGGTGCCCCAGGTTCCAGGACCAAAACCAAAAAAGGATAGTCAAAATCCTGGGTTTTGGCCCACTTTAAAATAGGGCCAAATGTAACAAATAGAGAAAACAAGTGAGAAAATCCCCTTTACCCAAGGTGATGCTTTTCTACAAGTCTGGAATAGCAGTGAGGTAGCCGCACAGAAATCCTTATGCACAGTGTCACAGCTTGCATTTAGTCATCAGCGTTGAGACTCATGTAAATTTGGACGTGGTTAAAGGAAAGTTACTCTGAATGGTCTAAAGGTAGCAAAATACACAACAAGCATGATTCAATGCACCCAAAATTGCAAACTCCAGACGTTTTTATTAAATCACTTAACCTTTATTTAAATGGAGTTAAAATGTCAGCATTTAGAAGATGCCAGATGCCACAAAACCACAAAGAACAGATGTCCTACACAGCATGCACACTGCATACAGCGTTAAGTCCAGATTTATTTAAATAATAAACTATACATTTTTTTTTCTCCAGGATGTGCATCAAGTCGTCAAATTTTCCTTTATTAAAACGACGTACACAATTACACATGGCTTAAACATTAAATATTTTTTGTGTTGCAAACACACCCGTTAGAGAAACATAGAATACCGTCAGAAGAGGCAGCTTCAAAAAGGACTGCCTGGCTAGCCTAAGTACAGTTTCATGTCTGGATCACAATAGAGGCTAATCAGCCAGATTAGAAAACTCACTCCTTTTTTTTTTTAGGAGAGAAAACTGCCAGTCACTTTTATTGTCTACCTTGGGGCTGATTCAACAACTGGGTGTAAGTTTTTACCTGGTATTGAATCAGCCTAATGTAGACAATGAAAGTGAATGGAAGTTTTTGTTCCTAAAAGGGAGTGAGTTTTCTCACCAGGCAGACCCCAATGTTTGGCAACCTCCCAAAACTCAATTAGAGTATGCCAAAATTAGAACACAAAGGGTTGCTAAAATAATATAATATATATATCTCAATTGTCTGTTCATAATATGAGTTATGCAGTCAGCCTCAACTGAAAGTCTACTTTTCAGAGAAAATCTTTAAATTACCAGGTCAAATGCAAAAGAACAGACCAAATATTCATCATATTGGAAACAGTCCCTGTCAGTCCTCTGGCACTGCAGGTACCAGGGTTTATAGACATTCATAGATAATACAACACAGTCCTAGTATGGGTTTAAAAGATAACAGTATATCAGTACAAGAGGTCACCAAACATTACAGAACCAAAGCTTACATAACACATGTGATACCTCGTAAAGAAAACTATTTAACATAAGACTGTACAGTTATACCTAATATGCAACAATAAAGAAGATGAGCCCTTGATATTTTACATGTATCTCATTCTCAAATTCTTTATAAAAGAAGAATGCACCTCTATCATGTCTAAGCTAAACCTTTAGCCAACAAGACTATTTTCCTTATATTGATGCAAATATGTTTTATTTTGTTTCTTCATACATAAATGTTTGCAGTTCATCCTACAAAGGAAGTAAGTTCCATGTTCTAAAGTAAATGTAATATATCATAATGTATTTTATATTCTGTCCTGACAGTGACTATGCATATGTAAATCTAATGTTATATTGTTACAATAAAAAAATTGAATTTTTATTAATAATAATTAATAAAATTATAACTACCACATTTTTCATTGCTTCATAAGTAAAAACGTATTCTTACCCATTTGTTATACTTCAGTGGTCCAGTAAAACCCATTGCCTCGATGATCTTTGTGAAAGTGCCAACCTCTTCCTCTGATGGTCGAAGTTCATCCTTTGTAGCACAGTTCTAAAATACAAAGATTATACTTAATCTTAAGACATATGACTGGATGATCCAAACAGGTATAAAATTGAACATATATTAAGCAGAAAAAAAAACTAGATTATTTAAGTTTCTTATCTTAACGATTTTCCATTTTAGTATTATTTTTTTCCATCACCCAAGGTGACAAAACACTTTAGTTTGGTCTAAGGATAGCCACAACTGTACCACAGCCTGTTTATTTTACGCACTTGGGTTTTGGAGGTTGTGATTTCTTTACAGAAGCAGCCATAAAGACCAGAGGTGAAACACTTGGGTCAACAACTTACTTTATATATAGTTACAGGAGAAGAGCTGAAAATAAACAACTGACATTGGCACGTGCCCTGACAAAATATTCTAATATCGAGGTGAACCGCTAGGTTTCATTACATGACACTAAGGGTTTAGTTAAATACAGATATATAAAAACTTACAAGGGCTCTTTTTGAGTGAACTCCAGTTACAGGTAGCAGCTGGTTGGCTAAATCAACCAACTGCTTCTAAAACATCTCAGGCTACTTTCAAACCAAAGCGATAGGTTTGGGCTAGCGATTTTCTATGGGAATCACTATTTAAAATGCGTTGCCGATTTCACAATGATTTGCAAGCGATAGCACTTGAGCTTATCGCCGTTCAATGGAGTGAGATTGCAAGCAATATTGCTGCATGCAATCACTCAGCAGATGTGTGAAAGGGCCCATAGATTTCTATGGCAGGGCTTTCACCGATAATATCATAATTATTGCATTGTTATTGGCTCTATTTTTCAACATTTTAGAGATTTAGGTATATTCCTATAAGCTTCTGTTCAGCACAGTTTAAAGCCCCACCCTCACACTTTCCATTCCCAAAAAGTGCATTTATTGATGGTACAGGCTGTTTTACCTGAAACAATTTCTGTAGAGGTAACAAAAACATGTAATATTTTTCAAAAAGAAGTCAGTCCTTCTAGGAAAACTATAGTCTCACCTAATAGAGGCATTAACGTGTGAACATATTGATCTTTGAATTTCAGCTTAAAGTAAAACACAACTTGGTGTCAACGACCATAACCTACTGCTTCTTCTCTCATTTCAAGAGTCACCCCAGGCTTTTCTGCTATAGTCCCACCTAAAATGAATTTGGATAGATTACAGCAGGAATGCAAGGGACAGTTCTGTTAGACCACTTTTTTTGCGTGGTCCTGGAAGAATGAAATTCAAAGGAGGACAATCTTTGAAGCACTGCTATGCTTCTAATAGGTGCTGCAGGAGATGGAGAAGAGGCACATGGGACAAGCATGAGTTGTCTGTTATCTTATTACTGCCTTGGGTTTAAAGTAAATGTAAGCACTAAAGCAAGTGTTCATGAAGATTAGAATCAGAGTGTCAAAACTAGACTTCTCTATTTTCTAAAGAATGACCCCCTTTAAAAGCCAACTTTATAGATATAAAAAAGGCATGTTTTCATTTAATTTCAGTCGTTATTAGGAAAGAATTCAAATGTATGATAAGGGGATAATAGGCATTAAAATATTGCCAATTAGCTAAACTTCACCAAATTGTGATCTGCAGCTTCGGGGAACTAAATCAAATGCCCTTTAATCCAGGAATGCATTTAAGTTACGATTCCTAAAGTCCACCCCCCCCCCCCCCCCCCCCAGTTGATCTGCCATAATAATGCAGTGTTGTCGAAGTGTGACTCAGCTTCTATTGATTGTAACAGAACTACAGGGTACATTAGGATAAACACTATCAAGGCACAACATCATCACCCCTAAGGGCACTGGCAACTATATACTTCACCGAATTGATTGTAGGTAGCCAGCTCACCCAGCAGCGAAAAAAATCCCTCAAGCACGGATTCGGAAAAAACTCTTGAAGATTTCCAACAACAGAAACAAAGGATAAATCCAGCTCCAGGGATAAAACTTAACTTTTACTGATAAAGTGTAAAATAAACTCCACAGAAAGATTCGGAGCAAAAAGACAGTGTGTCCAGGCAAAGCGGTGTCACCTCCGTCCCTCACCAACACTGTGACGCGTTTCAGGCTTAGAAGCCCTTAGTCATGCTTCATATACTTCACCGACTCAGATCATGGTGGCTCAGAGAGCAGGATCATACGAATTTAGGAAAAAATGTGAAGTCTTGTTACTATAAGTTTCAACAAAGATTTAGCTTTAAAGTGAACTATGGGTCAATTATTCTGACAAACAGAATACAAATGATATACTCCCCATAGTGTTGTGTGCTTGATGTGTGGGCCATGACTCTGGAAAAGTCTTCTATGTCACAATAGACCAGTATGAGTTTCATTCCCGGTCATGCCAAGGGGAATAGCCAAGAAACGGTCTCAGGGGGAACTATAAGAATCATTGTCAAAGTACCCTCAAAAGTATTCCCACTGTGCAGTGGCGATGCTCTCATTTTTTTCTTTTCCGAAAACAAATCTATTTTGCCAGAGTAGTAATAAAATTAAATGTCACCTCATGTTTTGCTGTTCTCTGTGATAGGAGCGGCTGAGTGATCCAAGCAGACTGTATGCATTGCACTGAAATGCAATTTTCGAAGTCAAAATTGGGGGGGGGGGGGGCAGCAAAGTTGTTGTCCTTTCAACAACCAGATGGAAAAGAGAGTGCGACACTTGGTAAGCTGCAAGGCAATTGAATTACATGTTTGACAAGTCAATCCCTTTAAGGAATCTTTCGGACATCATATGGCATAGGGAAAACTTAATTTGGAATAGAATACAGAAATGTCTTACTTTGAGAGAAGTGTGAATTGTTCTCCAAGTTTGTGATGCAGCAGCTGTCCTTTGCTGGATTCCTTTGAATTCATCTTCTGACCCCTTAGTAATAGTGCAAAGACTCTGAAAGTAAACAAAAGTTAAATAATAAGATACAATTCTTTACGTTTTTTTTATCTTTTTCACTACTTTATGCTTCATTTTAGTCACCTAAATGTTGATGAAATGGATTGGGAGTAGAAAAGTTGGAGGGATCTAAGATATATGATACTCAAGTAATTGCCTTTCCGATGCAGAAAAACTATTTTTCAAGCCAGTGCAATGCCAAAAACAACTAGTAAAAGGGTTTTGTGTCTAATTACCTTAGCCATGGAGTACATGGCCCTGTTTCAATCTCACCACCCTTTGTCAATTCTTCTGTATCCAGGGGCCTGACCCTTCCTTACAGGGCATAGCTACTAATACAGGGGGCCTGGAGGAATGGCAAGGCTTGCCACAAAGCAAATATACTGAAATGGAGAATGCCCTGATCTTAAATAAACAGATTCCATGAAATAAATGTAAATAAGTAGGACAAAGACTAGCCATATCATCTAACTGGTATAATCTAAAAAGGAACTGAATTTTCTGCTTTAGCAGTGTATAAGAACCAACTGCTAAAAGCAAGTGAATATTGACCATGTTAACAGACTTAAATTATGCCAGAGCTCCAGGCAGTTAGTGGATGGTGTTTGTTGACATAGGCTGCTGGATAAATCACTTTCTGCTACTCTGTTTATCATTTTACTTCCTTTACTGAATAGAATGCTGCCAACTCTGACTTGGCACCAATGCTATACTACAATTCACTTTCATAAAAGTTTTCCTTTAATTTGGCCCACTCAGTAGATCATGATTGCTTTTTGTATACTCAAGCTAAGCAGTAAATCCCAATATTAATGAATTTTGCAAACCCACTCAAAGCTGTGTTTGTAATCTCTATAGATAACTCAACTTGTGGCTTTAGCAAGTCCATAAGATATAGTGGAGCAAAAAAAAAACACCATCTCTTCTGTGTATTCAATGCTAAATACCAAACTACACTAGAATAAGGTTTCCTTTGAGCCTTGGAGACCCATTTTCTCAATTTGGCAGACCTATACCATCTTGGCATCTTCACCATCACCCATCTGGCAACCCTCCAGAGCTGCTGAGACTGGGTTGGCTAGAGGAAGTTCCCTTCAACAAAGATTTTTTCTTCCTTCATTCACCCCCCACCCAAAGTGCCCTCTTGAGGAACTTGTTTAGAGTCAAAGACAGGTTTATCTGCAGGACCTAAGTCTCACAGATCTCCATTAATTCCCTTCTTGACAGCGCCTACAGACTCATTTACTCCTGATTATATTGAGCAATGGGAAAAAATCTTAGGGAGCAAATTTGATGAAACCAAATATTAATAGTAGAGTCCAAAAGACAGTTTGTTTCCAACTTTAAAAAGGAGGTAATGCATTCCTGTATAAGCAGTTTTCAGGTTCCCAATCCACCATCTGGCAATATGGTCAGGGCATGATGCTCCACAATTTTGGTCATGCATGAGAATTATGCCATTCTTGCCAGAGGTGACACGAGCAATTACACATGTAAAATATTTAATTATACTTCTTATAACCCATTTATATAAATGTTATAGGAACTCAGAGCCACCTTTTGAATGCCACTAAGGCTTGCAAGTTTGCCCAGTTTAGAGAAATTATGCATATGACCCGACTGCCCTCAACAGGTAAGAGAATTACATGAAAACTTGGTTTTATTGGTTGGAATACGATCCTTCCATTATCTGTATTCTAACCACACTGATCATCAGCAAAGTAGCCCTTGTGTAGTATATAAAATTAAAAGTTCTGGCCCTCTGGGATAGGGTTTTGGCTATTTACGGCACCATCTCAGGGGAGTCAGTGCAGAACTCCCCACAGGTGGCCCTGTTGTCCTTGCTTCCAGGCTCTCTCTCCAATGGCAAAAAGGGGGTACTGCGGCATTTCCTGATCGCAGCGAGAGCAGTCATCCTGAGACGATGGAAATCCACAGTCGCGCCATCTCTTGCTGAATGGGCTCAGGAGGTGGAGGCCATCCGTCGTATTGAGGAGTTGATTTCAGACTCCGAGGGCTCATGGGAGAGTTATAGTAGGACGTGGGTCGGTTGGCTGGACTATAGGGACACTCATCTAGGGCAGGAGATAGCATAAGGGGGTCATGCGTCGGCACGCCCCTGCCCACGGAGGTACCTCTGTCCCTGCATGCGCTTCGGTATGCGCCTATACTCATGCCCTTGCTGCTGGAATTGCTCACCCCTAATCCTTTCACTGCCCTTGCAATCCTATTTCTCAACCGTCCCTCTTTTTCCCCTTCCTCCTCCCCCCCTTTCCTCCTCCCCTCTTTTGTTTCCTTCCCTTCTTACTGTTCTGCGTCGTCTGGGCCCTCCGGCTCCCTCCCTCTGCCCTCTGGATTCTCGCCTCTCCCAGGGGTGGACACCTCTGTTGGGTCCTGGTGTGAGTTGGCCGACTCTGTCTTCATCTGGGTTTGGAATGGAGGAGACTGGGGGATTCGGGGCGGTGGACTCACAACTGGGACATCTTACTAAAGCTGGATTGGAGTGTAGGTCGGATCATATTTATGACGGCTGGAGGAAACCATTTCTAGATTAAGAATTCCTACATTCTGGTACTGCAAGACGTTGCCCAAATGGAAGATACTGGAATAGGGCATTTCCAGGGTCAAGAAGAACATTTTCTGCCCTTGACCTTGTTCTCAGTTTGTGTAGTTCCTGCAGGGACAGTAAGGGCAATCGAATTATTCTTTCCACAATATTGATCTTCACGTGTATCTCAAACCAGACAGAAAAGGCAAAACATAGAACGGAACCTATGACTTCATTAAAGAAGAACACTAACAACTATTTGGCAGTCTAGTCTTCTCCAGCTGCCCTAGGAAAAAACAGCCTATGTTGTGCCTTCCTTAGTACAGCCAAGGATGTCAGAGATGTCCATGTCTAGAAACCTTGTTTCTTTTGCTCTTTTAATTTCAACTCTGTTAATGGACAGCTGACCAGCTTCCTCCACTACTCCGCCGTAAGTGTTCTTTGTTACAATTCTTGACAGGACATAACGGTTGTATCATTGGCAAACTTTACGATTTTTACAGAGTTTACCAAGGAAGTAGTATAGATGGAGCCTTGAAGGGCAACAGTGTTAGTGTGCATGGCACTGGACTGCGACCGTGGAGATATCAATCTCTAAATCCTGATTTGTTATCAAAGCTGCTGGAGAGAACTGGGACTTTGCTACACATGTGGACAAAATTGTTGGCTCATAATGGTCCCTTATTTAAAAACAGCAAAAGTGAGTCCTGCCATTGGGTAAGGGGGGGGGGGGGTTTACGAAGAACAAAATAAAACCTTACCTTGCCCACGGTCCAGCCCTGTTCTAGTGAGTGAGTGCAGCCTCCTCAGATAGACACATTCAAGTGAAATGGCAGGTGAGACCATGCACAGAGCAGGGAAGCGGCTTTCTCCCAAGATAGCAGCACCCAGAACCCAGGGTGAGCAGTGATGGACTGTGGGCGAGGTAAGGTTTTTTTGCTTTGTACACCTCCCCATCCTGCCATCCTTGTGGGGGGGTTAATCCATGATTGGACTTTTGCTTTAATAGCCAAACTAATAGAACTGGAATCGACAAAATTATTATAAACTACAAACCAGCAGGTCTTCCATAGACTTAAAAATGAATAGACTGAATTAGACAGAATCTTGTAATAGGGTATCAGAAAAACACATTGTTGTAACAAAGAAAAGGTAAGCAAGAACAAATCTTGACAACAATTTGGATTTAAACATCAGTACTTTTATATGTAATCAATGTGTATGCATATTTTAGTTTAATTGGCAACGGTCTACAAAATGCCAAACAGAACTGGCAAATCAGAAAAAATCCAGATATTCTTCATTGGCAAATGCTTAAAGTGGACCAACACCCAGGATTTTGACTATCCTGGGGGTGCCCCGCTGTGTGAAACCCCCCAGAAAGCCCCAAAAACTCACCTCACCACGCTCCCACGTGACCAATCCCCGCCGACGGACAAGACAGCGGGTGACAGCGACGGACAAGACAGCGCGTCCGCCTCCCGCACGTCACTCTTACAGGGCGCGCGCCCGTGCCGGCCATTCACAAACGGCCGGCGCGAGCACGTCTAGATAAGGTAAGGTTTTTTTGGGGTTTTGGGGGGGTTTCACCCCGCGGGACATCCCGATCTCGGATGTCCCGCGGGGAGGGAGGTGATCGGCCCGGGAATCTTATAGATTCCCGATCACCCCTGGGTGTTGGTCCACTTTAAATACAGATCTTCAGTGAACTAAATACATTGTGCATTTAAAGCCAGCAATCCAGCTAGCCTCCCCTTGTGCCAGGACTCCTTACAGTCTATGGTTAAAATACTGTATGGAAGAACGAGTCTGTGAAAATGAATGACTGTCACAATAGTTTACTGTTCTGCAGTTGCATGCCGTGCCTTGGTAGCTGCCAACAAGTCGTTCACTATTACAACAGCCCTTGTGGGTAACCCCGGCAAACTCCTCATGATATATAGGTCATCATTTGCCATGCGCTTGTCTGCACGACCTCCTAGTGCTGTAATATTGGCAGGCGCCAACTGCACCATCCCGAGCATATTGTGCACTCTGGGAATTGTCACGCTTCAATGGCTCTCTTGCATTACGTTTCTGCACTTTCAGAGAAAATTTACATTACTAACATAGGATAATTTTATAAACAACGGGGACTGGAATTTCCTCTACAATAACTTAAAAGCTGAAGCTTTGCAGCTGACTTCGGCAGTGATTTATGAAACATTTTCCCTATATTTATGTACCTTGTGCTGATTAAGTGTCATTTGAAAAACATCTGGGGATCATTGAGGTATTATGCCACAACCAGACTTCCACCAAGATCACCGTTATGTGTTGTATAATAAACACAGCTGGGAATCGGCTGCCATTTTGTATACTTTGTCTTGTACCAAAGCGTAGCTAAATAAAAGCCCTGGCAACCCGAATTGTCAAAAAAATAAGGGAAACGCCCGTCTGACAGGCTTGTGAGGGTCTGGTGTGAAACGTTCATTAATCAGACAGTGGGTCAGTGGCAATCTTGGGTAAAATTAAATGGACGGTTGTAGTCTATACACTGGAAATTTGGATGCTTAGATCATGCATATAAGGAATGGGGAAGCGGTAACCTAAACAATTTCTATGGTCAACACAACACCAGGAGCACCTGCAGCACATGTGATATCAGCGTCTCAATGTGCTATTATAATTAGAAGCTACATACCTTACATTTTTTTGAGGCGATGCTATACATCACAGTCTGGAGCTGAAGGTCAGCTGTGATTCACTGGTCAACTTGGCCAATAAAAGCAGTGAAGGACCCTATTTTAAAGGCAGCCTGCAGGCTCGTTTTCATGGACTGCTGCAGCGGCAGTTTTTTCGCTGTCAGCAAGCTCCTCACAACCCAAGCCTCACACATGTGAGCATCCACAGCTTATAGCGTTAGTTGTGGGCACTCATGTGGTGTGCCTCCTGACGACAATCAACGAAGGAGCGTTCTTCATCATGACTAAAAGCAGGGGCACACACCAAGGATAGCTGGGGAATGCACTCAACAGTACTGAAACAGACCTATTCAGCTTTTTGGATTCCATAGAACTGAGTCTGTGGTTTGCCAGTTAATTATTGCTTTTTTTATATTATTTTTTCCTGGTCAGGGCCTTTAACACACAACATACACCACGTTGCATGACGTTTTTATTTCCTTAGCATGACTGCATGATTATAAAGTCCAGGTAACTGGACTTGAAGACATTTTATAAGTCATCCCACAATGTTTTTTTAACTGAGAAAGCCAGTTGGATAACTAACAAAATGGCCTTAAGAAAAATAGAGCAAGTGCCGTGTCTTGCCCTGGATTATTATTACACATATATCCTGACCTGGATGAATATAAAACTTTGCATTCCTGATTGCATTGCATTTCTATGGATAGCCTAAATGCTTCCTTGGACTCTTCACAGATGCATGCTCTCACAGCAAGCCTATCTGAATGGCTGGCCCAGCAATTCATTCATTCTGAATAGATTGCCAGTTGACGCAACCTTGCATGTGCTGTGTGTTAAGAGGTAACAATAGTAAAGCAGACCAAATACCAGGTGAGTGAACAACCTAGGTTTTGGTCTGCTCGAAAACAGGTGCATACTACAAACACTTGGGTACCACCATTTGAGGAGAGCCAGGTGGAGGCGGTGGCCGCGTCCCTGATTAGAGAGTTCCTCAGCAGGAAGGCAGGGCAGCTATGCCAGGATGCGGGGACTGAAACCTCAAGCTTCTTAGCCTTTGAAAAAGCTGTATTAACAGTGAAACGCGTTAGGCGGGGCAGCGGCAGATTTCCGTTTTTTTACCTTAAGGCGTTTTATTCATGAAGTGCAAGTTCAATTATACCTATATCTACTACTGGCCATAGTGGACTGGGGGAAGGAGAACTACTCTTCGGTTTTTACTCTATGTGCATATTCGTTGGATGTTTTGTAAGTGCAATATTTTACTATTAAACGTGTGGTATCCAAATCAGATGGGGTTGCACTATTGTTTTTCTGTTCTTCTTCTATGTGATCACTGAATATATGGAGTGATATATGAAACCTCATTGAATGTGGATTTACTTCATGGAGCACGTTTATTCCAAATTATTGATTTAAGAAGTTGTCTTTTATGAGTCTCTGGTAAGCGCACACGAGCGAAGGGTGATCACTATTAATAGGTGCATGAGCCTGGGATATTCACTGGATTCATCAACACAAAAAAATCTTCTTTTTTCCTTTTGCATCACTTCAGGAATTGTGCATGTACTTTGGGACACTTATTATGGACTTATGTTATTAATTTTTAATTACATTTTTGGATTTATGTTAATGATTTAATTACATTTAAATTATTGTCAAAGCCGTTAGCCTTTCACCAAAGGTGGTTTTTGTAACAAATTTTGCTCTGTACCTTAATACACAACTTGGGTACCACTGCCTACTCCACAGCATACTGATTGGAGAGGGAAACGCTTTTGCCTAGGATCACTGTATATGGCATGTACGTATTAAAAAAAAAAAAAAAAAAAAAGCTTCTTAAATTAAGCCACACTCCCGAGCAAACCCACGCAACCCCCCCAATACCGAATTGTATGCCCATTGCTAATTGGTTCAGCAGATAGGAGCGAGAGGGATGGATGAGGTGAGGGGGGGAATAGATGTATGGCTAGAGCTAGGAGGCATGCATGGATGGGCAGAGCCAATAGGGAATAAAGAGGAATATAGAGGGGAGAGGGATAATTGGGTTGAGCTGGATGAAGAAGGAAGAATGAATGAGAGGTGCTGGGAGGAGCAGGAGGGAGCAATGGATGGATGGCTAGAGCTGGAGGAGTAGATGGATTGGCAGAACTGAAGAGGGAAGGATGGGATGATCTGGAAGGAAAGGGGAAGGGAGGGATGGATATTTGGAGCTGGGAGAGAAAGATGGGATTAGAGCAAGGAGAAGTGTTTAAATGGGCAGGACTATTAAGGTGATCCAAGAGTTTTTGGTTTGTCTTTACTGTTCTGTGAGTAATTTATTCTGTAACTTACCTTGGGGATGCAATGCAGAAATCCCAGGATAGGTCTATCACAATGGCTTGGCACAGGGGAATATAAGGTGAGCGGGGGAAAATATAAAAATACAAAGTAAAAAAAAAATCTCCTATCCTACCTGTGACGGACATAGTCAACCCCCCCACCCAGCAGCATCACAATGCTGGGGGAAAAGCATATGGTTTGCGCATAGCTTAGTATGGGACACAGCCAATACTGAACTATGCATGAGAAGTAGTGAATATGCATTAATGAGCTGGAAACAGTAGCAATGTGAATTTAATAGCTAGTAGAGTAAATGTCTGTCACTACATTAGCTATATATATGGTTCAGTTGGTAGATCATAAGGCATAAGGGTCCAGGGTTCAAATCCAGGTAAGGGTTTTAAACTGCCCCCCCATATTTCCAGTTTTCCTTCCATCTATTGCAGTCTTTTTCACTTTCGCATTTTCTCTTTCCCTTCTAATTGCTTTTTCTTTACCTTTATCTGGGTGTTGCAGCACTATAGCTGAGGAGCACGGCCATCCACACAAGATAGGCGGATGCTTGTTTTTTTTTTTCATTTTTTCATTGTAGTGTCAGTTGGTGAAGACGTTTGTGTAAGGCCGGATTTACTATATCAGTGTTTTGTATTAAAAGCAGAACAAAAAAAAAAAGAGGATTTCGACTATACTGGGTTGTTTTTCTGTGCCCCGGGGGCATCGGGATTTGGGATTCCCCACTGTGTGAACCCCCCCCCCCCCTTTACCCAGTAAAAATCACCTCTGCCTGGTCCAAGGGCACATCTAGAAAAGTTGTTATAGGCAAATGGAAAAAGGAGGAAAGCCAGTGGCCAGCCCTGGAATCTTTTAGATGCGAGTGAGTTAGGGGGCTCCATCCTCAATTCTTGCACTGGGCGCATCTTAAACCGGACCTTTAATGAAAACCCCTAAAAAAAAAAAAACTATTCCCTAGCATCTAAAATTATTATATTTTATGTTTTTAGTCACTTGTACATGCAGTAGTTGCAGGTAGGCTGATTTTTAATGTGGGCAATCTCAATGTATGTGGTGAGGGAAAACATATAAGATAGGCTCTTACTCAGGGTGAAGGTCCGCTTTAACCTAAGGCTTGTCTTGAACACAATGTTGGTCTTTCCAGGGTATAGGTCCCCTTTACCTATTTTATTGTATTTAATAATACCCGATTACATAATGAGTGATCAATTCACCCAGCACAAAGTCCGTATAACAGCTGCACAGCTTATCATAGTATACTCACATCAGGGGATGCAGGGTTCAACGGCCAGCAGAGGCACAGCAGTCCAAATCCAAAAGTACAAAAGACCAGCACTATAAAGGTAGATCAATCGTTTTGTATTATAATCCACAGTGGCTGCCAGTTTGGCCTAACATAGCATAGCACTGCTCACTCTTGTTGTTTGCCTGTCTTGATAAGGTGTCTTTCAGGGCTCCGAAACATTGACTAACTACTAGGGGTGTGAATTGGCAAGAATCTGGGGATGCGATACACGTATGACGATACGATATATCCCAATTTTGTCCCTTAAAATTACCCAAAAATTGCTTGAAGTCCCCTTTACCCAGCATAACCAGCCCGGGACCAGCCATGGGGGCTTGTAGAACAGGGCACAGGGGCCAGCTTTGTGGGGCTAGTCATGAAGATGACGGTGTTTATCGGGAAAGCAGGGGGAGAGGGCCTGTCAGGCCGTCTCCTGAAAACAGAAGTCAGAATCTATACTAGAAAGAATCAAAAGGATCTAGTATCGGTGGATGAACTATCGCGATACTTGACAGAATTGCCGTTTTTTTCTGACACCCGTACTAACTATTGCCAATTTTGTGGATTATAATACAAGACGATTAATCACCTTTGGAGTGCTGGTCTTTTGTACCCTTGATATCACCCAGCACAAGGCCCAGTGATGAAGGGCATCATCTCACAATGGAGACGTGGAAATGGATCTGCTCAGCTTTTACCGTATATTAACCTCACCTGATTTCTGTTCCAACATGTCCTATGCCATAAAATGTGTGCCGTACTGCAGGGTGTACCGCAAGCAGCAATCTGTGAACCGATTCGTACCTGTAGAGTCTAAACAATAGAAGTACATCATCATTATATTAACCACTAGAAGATAGAGAACAGCAGACAAATGCCATTAAAACACATACCTATATTATAATATATATATATATATATATATATATATATATATATATATATATATATATATATATACACACACACACACACAGTGTAGTTATCTCGTCGTCTTATTGATGTAAATTCTCTGAATCTATATGACTTGGAGCAATTAGGTATGTACAAGTAGCAGCATATTTTTCCACACTACTTGATAAATTTCTTATGATTAGGGAGCCGTATTTCAAGTTAAACATGACAGGGATACCAAATCACATTATTGAAAATATGCGAGTTGTGACAGATTTTCAGATGTTCCCATTGCTGACAAACCATCCCACATATAGCTATGTGTCACCCAGACTTCTGAGACGTGTTCATGCATACATATAGATTAAAAATGGTTTTACCTGGTACACTCTTCCCTGCTCAAGTTCAAAGGCCAGATAACCAGGATGTTAAAATGTATAAGGTTGACATTTAAAAATGTTTTAGGATTCCAGTTACCGTATATACTCGAGTATAGGTCGACCCAAATATAAGCCGAGGCACCTAATTTTACCACAAAAAACTGGAAAATTTATTGACTCGAGTATAAGCCTAGGGTGGGAAATGGATGTGGGTTCTACCCCCCGCTGCCCCCAACTTCATAGTCAGTCTGCAGGCTTCCTGCCTCATTCCCTGTGCAGACTTTAGGGCCTCATTCCCTGTGCAGACTTTAGGGCCTCATTCCCTGTGCAGACTTTAGGGCCTCATTCCCTGTGCAGACTTTAGGGCCTCATTCCCTGTGCAGACTTTAGGGCCTCATTCCCTGTGCAGACTTTAGGGCCTCATTCCCTGTGCAGACTTTAGGCCCCCCCCCCCACCGTACCTCAGCTCCTGTGTCTTGTGCAGGGAGGCGGGGATGATCTTCTCCCCCTCCACGGCCGCCATCTTTACCGGTCTCTGCAGCCCTGCTTCTTCATTCATTATGGGCAGGGGAGCAGCTCCTTCGCCGTCCCCTGCTCTGCTGCGCTGTGGGCTGGGATCGGCTGCCGCTCCGCTGGAGGCAGAGGGACCGCTCACCGCCGCCTCATGCATACTGGGAGGGGGGGGGTGTTCACTCACCCTCGATGTCGGCCGCCATCTTGGCTGCGCAAGCCGCGTCTGCCGTCGGCTCCCCGTGGGTCGCTGCGGGCACCGCCGCCTCCTTCCTCGTCATCGGCAAACCCGCCAGCCAGTGTGCGCTCTTCTCCCCGCCATGCAGGTACTCCTCCCAGCACGTAGATGCTTCCGATGAGGGGGGATGATGAAAGCGGAGCTTCCCGCTCCCTGCCTGCGAGTTCTCTCTGCCTGGCCGCCGAGCCTCTTCCCGCACTGCCACCACCTCTATGCCATTTGAGCGCCAGGCCACGCCCCCCTGTGTCCAAATCTCCACCTGCACTGCTGATTGGCTGTTGGGCCACTGACTCGAGTATAAGCCGAGGCGGCTTTTTTCAGCCCAAAAAGTGGGCTGAAAAACTCGGCTTATACTCGAGTATATACGGTAAGCATATCTGGTAATTTTTATTAAATGTAAACTTTCTATTCTATATTTTTATTATCACACTGCCCACTATAAGGTAGCAGGAAAAATTCAGGTATGGGATCCAATCTGCTGTTAATGGGACCCAGATGGAGTCAATGCAATCCGCTAATTTCAATGTATTATTATTTATTGACCCGAATCCCACCACATTCTAGTATATTTGTCCACCAAGACCTCCTTCTCTGGCAAAGATATAAAACGTATATGAGGGGATAATAGACCATATAGATAAGAAACTCATTGTATGGCAGCTGTTAGTGCTTTAAAGGGCTACATGGTTGTATGGTTGAATACAAGGTTATAGGTGGATTGTAGGATTTTAAGGGGGGGTCCTCAAAATGCATTGGTAGTATATAAACTGAATAATGGGAAAATATAGATCCAGAAGTGCACACACAATAGAGGCAAGGAAGGCAGCTGCTACAAAGCCCATGCCAGAAGGGGACTCAATGCCAATTGCCTTCCCCCACCTTTCAGCACCTGTAGTAGTGTTCAGACTGGCCATTAAGACCGTTGGAAGAGGAAGATCACTGTTGCCACCCAGGTTGATGGAGACGGGGACCTGGAAGCCACAGACACCGGGCTGTGTGTTATGCTCCACAAGCCATTAAAGAGATACTGCAGGCAAAGGTAATTGTTACACCATTGTGTCGGGCTACATTTGGCACTATCCTAAACTGTTTTCCGTTTTTAAATTAAAGCAGAAATGGCTGAGGTATCGGGGTTTACAGGTTCGGCCAATGACATTCTCTTTTTCATCCCGTCCCCCAATCAGCTCAGCAAAGCAGGACAGGATTGCTGGTCCATCCCTCCTCCTCTGGATTCAGATCACATTTCTGTCAGCGCAGAGAGCTGATTATTACGCAGCATCACAGATCCAAGGACCACTCCAACTTTTTTCAGAAGATAAATCATATGGTGAACCTGTAAAGCTCAATAACGCGGCCATTTGTTTTCAATTTAAAAACTGTTTAGGTCAGTGCCAAATGTAGCCCGACACAATGGTAACAATTACCCTTGACTGCTGTAGCTCGTTAAAGTGGACCAAACACAGTATTTGGACTATCCTGGGTTTTGGTCTTTGCCCGTTCTGTCTGTTGAGCACAGAGGAAAAACAGGCTTAAAGTGGACCGAAACGCACCCTGGAGTCTATGAGACTCCAGGGCAGGCATACTCGCTCCCCCCGGGGTATCAGATTCAGGATGCCCCATTGTGTGCAACCCCCCAGGTCACACGTTTTCACTCACCTTTCCTCAGTCCTACGGCACATGTGCAGTCTCTCGTCCAGTCAGCCCGCTCAGACCGGCTTCCGACCCTTCTTCCAAGAGCTCGTCTAAAGTGAGCGGATCCGAGCGTGCTGGCGGCTTCATACCCTGCTACCCATTAACAGGGAGTGTGCCCATGCTGGCCACACACCCTGCTAAAGGTATAGCGGGGATGCTCCGCTGCTCATGCATGCGCCGTTAAAAAGGGAAAGAGGTGATTTTGTGGGCAACCTGAGGGGTTTGACACAGTGGGGCATCCTAAATCTGACGTATGAATGAATGAGTATGCCTGCCCTGGAGTTTCAGACTCCAGGGTGGGTTTTGGTCCACTTTAAGCCTGTTTTCACTCCATGCTCAACAGATGATGGACGGGGTGATGAGTGCCTGTGTTTCTGGCAGAAGATTAGGGTCCTTTGATAAGCCCCAGACACTGTTGCCACTCGGATTGATGATGACAGAACCCCAATCAAGTTCTGGACTTTTACTAACAATCCAGTGCTGCGTAGTCCAAGAGGGTCCGAAGGAATCTGCTTACTTGTCCAATTGTCCAATCAGTGCGGTCCGAGCCGCCGACATCACGTCATCTAAGAGGCCAGCGGCTCCGAGCACACTGGAGGATGCATCCCCCACTTTCCTCTAACAGGGAGCGTGCCTGCGCCAGCCATTCACAAATTGCTGGTACAGGCACGTGCCCTGCTAGAGGGATTGCGGGGATGCGGCCGTGGCCCGCGCATGTGGCGTTGGATCGGGAAGTAAGGTAAGTGAATGGGGCGACCTGGGGGGATTCATACAGCGGGGCACCCCCAATCAGGGGGGGCCCGGGGGAGGAAATCAATCAGCCCGGCCGATCAAGCTGGTTTTTGGTTCACTTTAAAGTGATTTTCACTATCCTGGGTGTTGGTCCACTTCAGCGGGGCATCCGAGATCAGGATGCCCCGCTGTGTGAAACCCCCCCCAAAAGCCCCCAAAAAACGTACCTTTTCGGCGATGGACAAGCCGCCGCCGCCTCCCGCGCGTCCCTCTTACAGGGCACGCGCCAGCACCGGCTATTCGCAAACAGCTGGCGCGGGCACTGCTAGAGGGGCGCGTGGGAGGCGGCTGATCCATCGCCGATAAGGTAAGGTTTTTGGGGGCTTTTGGGGGGGGGGTTCACCCCGCGGGACATCCCGATCTCGGATGCCCCGCGGTGAGGGAGGTGATCGGCCCGGGAATCTTATAGATTCCCGGGCCGATCACCCCTGGGTGTTGGTCCACTTTAAGGCTGTTAACAGAAAGTAGTGGGGGTCCACAGGCCAGTCAGCATGTTAATAAAAACTCCCCAAATCTGGCTTGCTTGGCCTCCCTGCCTCTCCAGTTTCAAATTTCACAGCTTTTGACTCACCTGTCTGGTCACATCGCGCCCAGCATCCCTCGATTCCGTACTGTCTCCGTTGGGCAGCGCCATCTTGCCGTCTCGTCATGCTCTGCGCCACCCCTCAGATCTCATGCAAAGAAATCCCGCAAGATTTGGAGAGCAGCGCAGGACATTTGAAGAGGGATGGCAAAGGGCAAGTACTGCAAAGGGTAAGTACGGCTAAGGCTTACTGCTTTCACTCAGAGATGGCTAAGGGGGGGTGAAAAACGGGCAGGAATGCTGCCGGAGGTCGGCGTTTTAGATAACGCCAACATCCAAAAGGCAGTAGGGGAGGGATGTTTAGAGAGGAACTTTAGAAAAGGTCTGATGTTCCTCTTTAACAGCATGGGTCCAAAAAAATGTCACCTTTGCCACAGCAACCCCGACATTTCTGGGCTGAGCGCACTCCTGCGCCCTGTCATTGAGATAAGCTGGGGGCAGGCGCGCTCGCCAGTCTAAAGGGAACTGACGATGTGGGTGCTCACGCTCCCTATTGCTGAGCTCTGTCTCTAAGCAGAGCTGTATGCTGAGCATTAATATACATTGCATACCGCGCTGACAACAAGAGCCCACGCATGTGCCGTGTGACCAGGGAAAGGTAAGTTGTTAGCAGGGAATCCCAAATCAGGAGACGGTAAGCAGGGTAAAGAGGGCTGCAGTGAAATAAGAATTAAAACCGGACAGGGATTTTTTTTTATTTTAGGGTACACATCTATTTTTAATAAACCAGTTTATATCAACCCTATGAAGGATGCATAAACAATACAAGTGTATATAATACAAATAGTACCTAACAGCAAGGTTACATAAGCGGGTCATCACTTTCTCCAGCTAGGCAGACACTGCACGTGTTAGCTGGACACAAAACTTGCATGTGAGGAGCAGGAGGTGACCTTGTGTCATGCAAAGTACCTGTGCTGAAGTCATAGAGTCACCCGCACACATTCACATACACCGACGCCCCCATGAACTGCAATACCGCGCCCGGGCCGTCTGTAGAACTACAGGTAATATACACCGCAGATCATACCATTGGTCCCCTTCTGCGGGGGAACCCTTTACTTACTCCTAATCTGACGAGCGCTGCCATAGTGACACCAGTGAGTTTACTCTCCGCTGTAGCCCCGGCCTCTCATTACATTCTCAGCATATACACTTCCGAGTTAAACTCTGTCCAGCATCCGCCTCTCGCTCTCTCTCAGTGACAGCACAGTGGCCGCCATCTTGCGGTTGGCACTGGGCTCTGAGAATGACAGTGATGAGAAGCGTCTTATGCTTCCTCAGCTAAGCACAGACTCGTGCGTTTCAGATTGTTTAACCTTTATATGTAAATAACGACGACAAAAATTAGCTTCTCCCAATATACCTTCCAACTTTTCAGGGTGGTAAAGAGGGACACTTGATATATTAGCTCATGTCACTCACTGAGGCATGGATAGAAGGTAATGTGTAATATTTACAAAAAAAACTATTTATCGATGCAGATCTGCATGTTATACCTCAAAGAGGGACAATTAGAACAAAGAGGGACAGGAGACATGGACTCAAAAGTGGGACAGTCCCTCCAAATCAGTGGCGCTTGGGATTTATGTCCTAAGTTTATTCAAAGCACATCAAAACCCTGTTTTACATCCTTGGTTGTTGGTCTATTTAATGGGCATCATCATTTCTATGAGAAATACACAGTACCTCCCTCATTTGGACAGACTATCCCTCTGTTGAGTCCATGTCCCCCTGTTCCTCTTTGTCCCTTTTCGAGGTGTAACACGCAGATCTGCATAAATCAATCAATCATTTGCCTATTTCGTGTGTCTATACTGTTTTAACTGTTACAACCTATCTCCCAGTGGCGTAGCGACCCGGGGGCGGGGGGGGCGGACCGCCCCGGGTGACACCAGACCTAGAGGGTGACACCGCACTATAGCATTATGTCACCTCAATTATTGCCAGCCTGTGGCACAGAGCAGTCAGTTGTGGGGATGCTATGCCCTCACGGCGACACCTACGCATCTCTCCCACAGCGCTCGAGCGCCATTTGGCAGGAGGCGGAGCGGCTGCTGGTGCCTGTCCAGAATCTGTGGACCAATGGTGTGCGCGCACAGCAGGTCACGTGGACGAGGTGGGAGCTTTTGTTCGCTGTTGCTGAGAGCGCGCGCGGTATTCGTCGCCAGAAACAGGTGAGGGCGTGTGTGGTGTTGCTGGGGTGAGCGCACGCTGTTCCTGTTTATTCGGGGATTTATAGCTGTAACTGCTCAGTGGCGTGTGTGGTGGTGTTGCATGGTGGGCGCGTTACCTGGCGGGAGATGGGTGTTTTTAATGGACATAAAGGGAGCGTGCAGGCCGATGTATGTGTGCTAGTGAGGTACTGCACAACGCATAAGCGCCTCTGCTATCATACATTGATTATAATAGGCGCGCGCCCCGCTTTTGTTCAGGTGCGATGTCTGGCCCTGCCCCGACTCCTATTGGTTGCTGCCTGTCTGGCCCGCCCCTTTTCTCCTCCAGCTGTCTGTAATCGGTGTGCTCCTTTTCTCTGCCATTGAGTTCTTTCAACATACAAAATTTTTTTTTCTTTGGGGGGGGGGGGGGGGTGACACCATTTCCTACCGCCCCGGGTGACACCAGCCCTAGCAACGCCACTGCTATCTCCTATCCATTCATCAATAAGGGGACGAGGCTTAATTTACTAATTGTCCCTCTTTCCCACCCTGAAAAGTTGGAAGGTATGCTTACCTCTCCCTACACAGTGCATGTATGGTCATCCAGCGAGAGCATAATTATGCATGGCAAGCTATAATGAATGACTGGATTTGAGGTTACCTCCGGCTGTGCCATTCAGATTTGGTACAAGAGCACACAGCAGCCCAAGGGATGCTTCCACGGCCACAGCTCTCTTCAAGGGCCTATCACCAGGATAGTAAAAGTCCTGGTGATGGATCCACTTTGAGAATTGTGTAAAGTATTGTAGGATTACTTAAAGCAGAACAAAATCCAACATGGCCACTTCAGAAGTCTTAAAGGCTGGACATCACCCAGCATCTCTGTGCTGAGGCTGGGGGGTGGGAGCGTGCCCCAATCTAAAGGGCACTAGGGATGCAGCTGCTCCCAATTTCCGAGCTCTGGTCTAAACAGAACCATATTGCAGAGCACTAAAGAGGAACATCAGAGGAGTTTAACCTTTCTAGCAACAGCTACGTGAGTCTTGCGTAGTAGTCTCTCCTACTGTTAAGTGCCAGATTAACTCACCTGGCACCTCGTTGGATCAGGCCAGGTCTTCTCTACACCCGGGGGAGCATCCGATCCCCTTTCCCCCTCCCCCAGGGCTCTTCTGTCTTCAGGAGACCGCCCAAAACAATACATTTACAAACCTGCGGGCCGCAATCCCTCCTGCCGGGTCTCCTCTTCAACGGCTCTGTTCGCCCTCCCGGGCTCTTCCGTGGGGAGAAGAGGACGTGAAATGGCCCTCTTCTTTACTTCCTGGGTCACTAGCGGCTGGGTCACTAGCGGTTAGTCTCGCCCTTTCTATGATGTCAGCCGTCATTTCGCATCCGCCCCGAGACAATCAATAGCCTCAGGTGATCAGAGGTGGGTGGTTGGAGGGGCCCGAGGCCCTTGCCCTCCCCAGCCCCCTCTTTATTTACTGTTAACCCATTGTGAACTGGTAAGGGATCCATGAGACCCCTATACTAGTTTTTAACTCGTAAAATTAAAAATGGCCCCGGGAGGGGAGACCCTATGTAATTTTATTTTAAATAACCCCTTATTTTCTATCGCCCAGCAGATATAAAAGGTAGAGGAGAGCAGAAGCCAGAGGGTTTGGTGAGGGACACGTACGAGAGGAATGGAATGTAAGTATTTAAAACAAGTAAAATAAAATATTTTTTGCTGCGTGTGTGTGTTTTTTACCTTTAACCCATTGTGAACTGGTACTGGTAAGGGGTCCAACAGACCCCTATACCAGTTCACAAGGCTTATGGGCTGGCAAGTTACCTGCAGCTAGCGGGTCACTCACTATTAACCCCCAGCCCCCCTATTACCTGCCTCTCCAAAACCCAGGGGGGGGGGCAGAAGGGCCCAGGGCCAATTTAGGATGTGGGGGCTTATAGCCGGCAAGGGGTGGGGCACCAAAGCTGGCCCATGCGTCCTGTTCTACAAGCCCTGCATACAGGGCTGTAGAGTCGGAGTCGGAGGAAGTTTTGGGTACCTGGAGTCGGAGTCGGCAAACAATGCACCGACTCCGACTACTACAAAATTTTGATTTAGCAAGTTTAAATGTCCCAATTCACAAAAAGTTATAATTAATGAATTCTCTATTGTAAGAATAAAGACCAATGCATGCAGTGCCTCACGTAACCGCAAAACAAACACGTTAAGTGACCGTGAGGAAGCGTGCTTTTCATGTGCTTCACTATATGGCACGCAACGCACAATTAGAAGCGGCAATACTTATACTTTGCATAGTGTTGTGTTCTGCTGTTACAGGGAACCCATGGGTAACCTAGCCTCTCACTGATAAGGGATTAAGTAAATATGTTTTTTGCAGGACTAGAGACACTTGTATAAGTGAAGGGAATGGAGGATCAATAGTTCAAGACTGAAGCTGTACCATTGGAAAAACTGCTGTCATTCAGCAAAAGGCTATAAAAACGTGTAAACTTCGATTGTTAGCTTAAACTTTAAACATGACTATGGGATTCTACGAGGGAAATCATGTTTTATAATAAAGGCCCCTTTCTGGATCCTCCCACTGCCCTATCTTCAGCAGAAGATCAGCACACAGAAAGGAGAAGGCAGCTTCTGCCCAACTACCTCTCTCTGCTAGAAGTAATGACATGTATGTTGCCTTTCTTTCCTTCAAGGAATGTATAAAATACATTCACATATTAATACAGAGGAGTCGGAAGTACAAAAAACTGAGGAGTCGGAACATTTATCTACCGACTCCACAGCCCTGCATGCATAGCTGGTTCCCTTAAAATTTGCAAAAAAAATTAGTTCCCCCTTATGACATGGGGACAGGACCACCTCTTTCTTTTCACCAGTAATGGGTGGACAGCATCAAAGGAATCTTAAGGGTGCGTTTCGCAATGCACACCGGAAATCCCGCTAATTTTGCCAAATAGGATGATCCTCATTCTTTCCTGAGTGTCTAAGTATAGGGCCTAAGGCTGTCTGCACCCTGTAGTGTGCCATAGCCTTTCCATATTCTGTATTGGCACTTTGGAGGTACAGGCGGGTTCTCTGTGTGTGGCCTGCCTGTTCCCAGTGATTCTGGCTACCCTCTCATGGTCCGTGCCTCTGACCACCTGCTCCGAGTCCATGACCTACCTGTTCCTAGTTCTTGACCTGTCAGACTAATCATTTCTTAAGCAAATTCGAGCACAAACAAAAACTGACCTTTTGGCTAAAACAAACTTTAAATGGCAATCTAAGTTAGTATCCATTTCAATCACCTGCCAACAATACCCAAACAGTAAAACTAAAAAGTGTAAACAGCACAGTTCCAAGTCCCACATTCTGGGCATTGATGTTACATAGTGGAGTCCAGAACACCAGATTAGGCACTTGATTTCCATCTCAGCCATTCTTTCTATAAAGTTAAAAAAAACTTTCTTGGCCCCTATGGGAACAGTGCAAAATGAGCATCTCAAAAAATCTGATTATATGTAAATATATTATTTATTGTAAGAGAAGCTGCTGGCTTCACTCCCATTCCTTGGCATGGCTAAGTTGGAAAGGCATGCACTTGCTTTACTGTGGTCAGAGCCAACTGTAAGAGCACTGTGGCTTGCTGTGCTTGCACGAACTGAAAGTGTCAAGGGGTGGGGTGGTTGTGCATCCACTTGAACACGTAAAGAATGTAATGGAAGGGCAAACATTGGAGACCTGCTACAGCTGCTATTGGGCACTGCAGAAAGTGGAGGAGAGGCACATGGGATACATCAGGTGAGATGTTTGTTGCCTAATTACTGGCATTGTGTGGACTGTCCCTTTAAAGTGGCTCAAAACCCACCTCAATCGACCCGGGAATCTATAAGATTCCCGGGCCGAACGCTCCCTGTTATCGGGAAGCGGGGAATGCTGCCACCAGCGTGCTCGGAGTCACTGGACTTAGACGCCGTCTTAAATGGCATGACATCAGCGGCTGATTGGATGAGCGGCCGCGCATGCGCCGTAGGACCGGGAAGAGGTGAGTTTCCTCTGGTGATCTGGGGGGTTTCATACAGTGGGACTCCCCCGATTAGTGTGCCATGGGGAAAGGACCAAAACCCAGGATAATCAAAATCCGGTGGGTTTTGGTCCACTTTAAGCCCCAAAGAAGAGTATATGGTTAAATGTAGCAGAAACAACACGTACAGCATCAAGACATTTAGCCTCATCTATGGCAAATTGTTTCAATTAATTACAAATAAAAATCACAGTTTAACCTTTGACCTCAGTCTCTCAAAAAGTGTGCAGCATCTTCACCAGAATTTTGATAAGAGCTTTATATTATTCTGTTTATTTATTTATTTTTTGTTTACCATTGCCAAGGAAAAACTCCAAAAAAGGTTCCAACATAAAGGGACACTTCACATCATATTTCCAGTTGGAGTCATTACTGGTTTCTAGCAGTAATATACAGTAGCAAAATACAGCAAAATAATGGGGGGCACCAAAAATAATGGCATGATTAACTCCATGCATCAAATGCTTTCAACAACTAAAGAAGTTGTACAACAGAGCATGGGGGGTTGAGGACATGAGGACTTTCTTCCTTATTTTCCTTGTTTTGGATGCACAGAACTGCATGACTACAAATTCTCAGTTAAGCAAATAAAAGTCCTGGAGTTGATTTTGAGGCGTGGTGCTTGAATCTAAAAGATTTTACGGTGAAGAAAACACGCTGTCAAAGGAGCTCTCCATGCAGGTGAAACAAGCCATCCTTAACCCTTTCAGTGCCAGCCTACCTAGAGTTTTTGTCAACCTCATTTGCCAGACCATTTTTCACTATTTTGCGCTACACATGTTCAATTGTGAATTTTTAAAGGATTTGCAGGGATATATATGTATATATATATATATATATATATATATATATATATTGAGTCTGGGCTTTAACATGAAATGTCTTGTTTGTCATTATTTAAGTTCATTCTCAATATTTTTGTGTGAAATATGTGCAAAAAATAAAAAAATCTGTTTTTTACCATTTGTAGTGTTGTTTTGAAATAAAAAATTAAAGTTTTTCAATAAAATCATATTGCATGTAAAAGACCCATTTCTTTCGGTTACAACATTACCACATGTGTATTGGTAGACATCCTTTCCTGCTCAGGAGACTCCCCCAAACTGAAACAGCACTTTAGGAGATGGGGAGGCCGATTCATTAATAGCGCCAGGTAGCGACAGATGAGCGACTGTAGCGTGATTTTTACAGCGCCAGGCAGTATTCGCTGTGCTTGGCCGGCGTTAGCTTGATGACAGCGACTCAGTCGGTGTGCGGTAATGTTGAATACGGGCTTAGGGGTCGCTGTTTCACAGGTTCAGCGTTGTATGTGTGCTCCTGACAACGAATGGCCAGAGCGAACGGCTTGCTTCATATTCATTAAAAAATCACGCTCCGAATTTGCTGGCGCTGTCCATTCCTTGTTTAAACCCCAGTGCGCTGGTGGCGATGTGTGTTAACTAGTTTTTAACCCCTAAACAACCATATTTTTTGATTGTAACATTATACATGTTTTTTGAATCATTTTGTAATATGAATACATTAATATCAGACATGTAAGATCAATTCTGCACAAATTTTTTTTTTTTTTTTTTTTTACTTTAAAAAAAAAACGAACAATGCAGAAGTGGTCTCAGAATTTTTGACATTAAAAAAAAAAAAAAAAAATATTACCAATTAATTATGATTAATTAAACATTGCTCCATTGAAATGCATTGGACAATGCCAGGGAGCGACAGGTCATACCTGGCGCTGTGAAGGAATTTGCAGCGGCGCTGTTCGTTCCAGGCGGCTTCATGATGAATCCCGCGCTAGCTGACGCTCTCGCCGGCGCTAGCCTCATTTAGCTTGATAAATGCGTCATTGTGACCGCCGCCGGGCGTACTTGAGTCGGTAGCCGCCGATAGCTGGCGGTATCTGGCGCTCATCAGACACTACCTGGCGCTAGCCCGTGATAAATAAGGCCCTTAAATAAAATACAACTATGTGCACCTTGCAGTCTTTTTAAAAAAAACAATCCTTTACATCAAAACCAGATTTCCCCTGAGAAATAATATGCAAACAAGAAAAAACAAGCTAAATCTGAAAAAGCAAGGTCCCCCGAACAGGACAATACCCAACATGGATAGGTACTGTCAAACACCCCAAAGTAAAGCATGCGTGTAACGGTAATTTTACTTGAGAATTTTAGCTCTGCAGACAAAGTGCACATGTTGCAATTTTTTAAACAAAACAACCCTTTACATTTGGAACCATATATTCCCTAAAAGCACACGTTAAAGTGGACCAACACCCAGGATTTTTACTATCCTGGGTTTTGGTCCACTTCCGCAGGGCACCCCGATCGCAGCCCCACTGCGTGAAACCCCCCCCGATCACCCTAACAAACTCACCTCACCCCGCTCCTATGCGAGCGCTCGTCCAATCAGAGCGCTCAGAGCCGCTGTGGTATGCACGTACAAGCAATGGACAACCACAGCCGCTTTGAGCACGCTGGTCTCATTCACAAACGGCTGGCACGGGTGCGCGCCCTGCTAGAAGGAAGCACGAGATGCGCCCCCCGCGGAGATAAGGTAAGGTTTCTGGGCGTCCTGGGGGGTTTCAGATGCCCCGCAGGGAGGGATCTGATCTATAAAATTCCCGGGCCGATCCCCCCTGGGTGTTGGTCCACTTTAAGCTTTCTAGGTGTACCCAGCTTGTTGTAGTGGGCTGATCTTTCCCTAAAAAAAATGTATGTCATGTAAAAAACCAGAATAAAAACATTTTCCTAAAATATCAATATGCAAACAAGAGAAAACAAGCTAAATCTGAAAGCACAAAGTCCCCCGATCAGAACAATATCCAACATACATAGGTACTTTTTAGAGATGAGCGAATCGATCTGGACGAACCCGAATTCGTTCCGAATTTCAGGAAATATTCGATTCTGAATGAATCCGAATTTCCCCGCGATTCGATCAATCGAATTTTTCCTTTAAACTCCATTTACTTCAATTACAGGCATTGTAAAATGGTGGATGCACATGTCTGGACATATCCCCTGGGCAAGGTATCATGGGAAGGTCACATGCAGCCTATCAGCAGCCATGAACCCCGGTGACGTCACTGTGCTATATAAACGTCGGCCATCTTGCTTGTGCGCATTTCAGTGTTGTATTGCGGCCAGAACGGAGCTGGTTAGAGCCAGGGAGACCCACAGAGTGCCAGACAGAACCAGGGAAAGATCGAGGCAGGGACAGCAGAGAAAGTAACAGGGAAAGCTTTTTTTTATTTTCATTTCATTTAATAGCCAGATCACTGTTTAAATTGCTTTTGTTTCTGCTGTAAAAACCCCTGGCCAATGTGCATCCCATGTTGGCAGTGGCACATTTAACCCTATCTGTTACACACAAGCAGCTGTTAAAGGGGATTTCTTCTAACTGAATTGTTTTTGTGTCTGCTGTAAAAACCCCTCCCACAGGGCATCCCATATTAGCACATTTGACCCTATCTGTTACACACAAGCAGCTGTTATAGGGGATTTCTTCTAACTAGATTACAGTTTGAATTGTTTTTGTGTCTGCTGTAAAAACCCCTGCCCACAGGGCATCCCATATTAGCACATTTGACCCTATCTGTTATACACAAGCAGCTGTTAAAGGGGATTTCTTCTAACTAGATTACAGTTTTAATTGTTTTTGTGTCTGCTGTAAAAACCCCAGGCCACTGGGCATCCCATATTAGCACATTTGACCCTATCTGTTACACACAAGCAGCTCTTAAAGGGGATTTCATCTAACTAGAGCACAGTTTGAATTGTTTTTGTGTCTGCTGTAAAAACCCCAGGCCAATGGGCATCCCATATTAGCACATTTGACCCTATCTGTTACACACAAGCAGCTCTTAAAGGGGATTTCATCTAACTAGAGCACAGTTTGAATTGTTTTTGTGTCTGCTGTAAAAACCCCAGGCCAATGGGCATCCCATATTAGCACATTTGACCTTATCTGTTACACACAAGCAGGTGTTAAAGCGGATTTCTTCTAACTAGATTACAATTTTAATTGTTTTTGTGTCTGCTGTAAAAACCCCAGGCCACTGGGCATCCCATATCAGCACATTTGACCCTATCTGTTACACACAAGCAGCTCTTAAAGGGGATTTCATCTAACTAGAGCACAGTTTGAATTGTTTTTGTGTCTGCTGTAAAAAACCCTACCCACTGGGCATCCCTTATTAGCACATTTAACCCTATCTGTTACACACAAGCAGCTCTTAAAGGGGATTTCATCTAACTAGAGCACAGTTTTAATTGTTTTTGTGTCTGCTGTAAAAACCCCTGCCCATTGGGCATGCCATGTTTGCACATGTAATCCTATCTGTTACACACAAGCAGCTCTTAAAGGGGATTTCTTCTAACTAGATTACAGTTTGAATTGTTTTTGTGTCTGCTGTAAAAACCCCAGGCCACTGGGCATCCCATATAAGCACATTTGACCCTATCTGTTACACACAAGCAGCTGTTAAAGGGGATTTCTTCTAACTAGATTACAGTTTGAATTGTTTTTGTGTCTGCTGTAAAAACCCCTGGCCACTGGGCATCCCATATTAGCACATTTGACCCTATCTGTTACACACAAGCAGCTCTTAAAGGGGATTTCATCTAACTAGAGCACAGTTTGAATTGTTTTTGTGTCTGCTGTAAAAACCCCAGGCCAATGGGCATCCCATATTAGCACATTTGACCTTATCTGTTACACACAAGCAGGTGTTAAAGCAGATTTCTTCTAACTAGATTACAATTTTAATTGTTTTTGTGTCTGCTGTAAAAACCCCAGGCCACTGGGCATCCCATATCAGCACATTTGACCCTATCTGTTACACACAAGCAGCTCTTAAAGGGGATTTCTTCTAACTAGAGCACAGTTTGAATTGTTTTTGTGTCTGCTGTAAAAAACCCTACCCACTGGGCATCCCTTATTAGCACATTTAACCCTATCTGTTACACACAAGCAGCTCTTAAAGGGGATTTCATCTAACTAGAGCACAGTTTTAATTGTTTTTGTGTCTGCTGTAAAAACCCCTGCCCATTGGGCATGCCATGTTTGCACATGTAATCCTATCTGTTACACACAAGCAGCTCTTAAAGGGGATTTCTTCTAACTAGATTACAGTTTGAATTGTTTTTGTGTCTGCTGTAAAAACCCCAGGCCACTGGGCATCCCATATAAGCACATTTGACCCTATCTGTTACACACAAGCAGCTGTTAAAGGGGATTTCTTCTAACTAGATTACAGTTTGAATTGTTTTTGTGTCTGCTGTAAAAACCCCTGGCCACTGGGCATCCCATATTAGCACATTTGACCCTATCTGTTACACACAAGCAGCTGTTAAAGGGGATTTCTTCTAACTAGATTACAGTTTGAATTGTTTTTGTGTCTGCTGTAAAAGCCTCAGGCCACTGGGCATCCTATATTAGCACATTTGACCCTATCTGTTACACACAAGCAGCTCTTCAAGGGAATTTCATCTAACTAGAGCACAGTTTTAATTGTTTTTGTGCCTGCTGTAAAAACCCCTGGCCACTGGGCATCCCAAACACTAGCATAAATATTTCAAGACTACCTGTCTAATAACTGCTTGCATTTTATAATTAACGTCACTTTTCCACAACCAAGGGAGGCCACCTCTGTATGTGAGCAGGGGGCATCCCAAACACTAGCATAAATATTTCAAGACTACCTGTCTATAAGCTGGTTGGATTTTGTAATCAATGTCACTTTTCCACTATCAAAGGAGCCAACCTCTCTATGTGAGGAGGGGGCATCCCAAACACTAGCATTAATATTTCAAGAATACCTGTCTATTAACTGGTTGCATTTTGTAAAGAAAGTCACGTTGTCAAATTGCCAGCAGCCATTGCCTTTAACCGGGGGGCATCCCAAATATGCTAGCATGTGTCTTTTAAGAGTGCTCACATTGGAGTTGGCAGCAGCAGCATTAGGAGCCCATATATTGCCTGAAAGACACACATATGAGCTGGCAGCAGCATAGGGAGCCCATATATTGCCTGAAAGACACACCCAGGAGTTGGCAGCAGCATAGGGAGCCCATATATTGCCTGAAAGACACACCCTAGAGTTGGCAGCAGCATAAGGAGCTACCATGCATCAGCTACTACCATGGATCAGCCATTGGTGGCTGGAAATCCTGGCTGAACCATGCCTGATTGATCTTCACAAAGGTGAGTCTCTCCACATTTTTCGTGGACAGACGAGTTCTCCTTGGCATGACTATGGCCCCAGCCGCACTAAACACCCGCTCAGATGGCACACTACTAGCTGGGCAGGACAGCTTTCCCAGGGCAAACTCTGCCAGTTGCGGCCACAAGTCAAGTTTGGCTGCCCAGAAGTCCAGCGGGTCCTCAAGGTGCATTGATATGGTCATGTCAAGGTAGGACACTACCCGCTGGTTCAGGGCCTGCTCCAGGTCTTTCTGCTGCTCATGATTAGCCTCACTATGCGGGTCGCTTGTGATTAGGGTGTGATTCTGTAAGTTGTTATCTGATTCCGACCCGGCTTGATCGACCATTCCTGTCTGCTGCCTGTACGACTTCTGCTTTGTCTGACCACGAACCTGCCTGCCCCTCTGGATACCCCACGACCTCTGACCTCCCGGCTTGACCCCTTGGCTACTCCTGACTACGCACCTTTCTCATCCCTGTACTCTGACGCACCCTCCAGATTGACTACCTGTGAACAACCTCGGCTTCGGGATACCCTCGTAGTTCATCGGCCTTCACCGTAAGCAGCCATCCTTTACGCCTATTAAGACCTGGGGGCAACCGTGTCTGGTGAGGCGTACCTAGCGTCCCGGAAAACCGGGGCTTGACTACAGGTAGAAGCGGTGGTGGAGATTGGGGGTTGCCTGCTTACAGAAGGCTTGTGTCCCGCTGGGCATCACAGTATGGACCATGGCATCGGCCATGCAGATAGGCATCAGCCAACTGACTACGTAGAATGTCTCTGTAGTAGGTCAGTTTGTCCTCCCTCTCAGTGGGTGTAAAAAAATGCCCCTATTTTGTGCCGGTAGCGAGGGTCCAATAAGGTGGAGAGCCAGAAGTCATCCTGCTGACAAATGGAGACAATTCTGCGGTCACTACGCAAGCACGTGAGCATGCATCGTGCCATTTCTGCAAGTGACTCGGAGGGAGCATACTGCCACGGTGTGTCTGGGTCCTCTGTCTCGCCTTCCTCACAACCCTCTAGCTCCTCTGGCTGCTCCTGCTCCTCCTCTCCTGTCAGATGACTAGATAAAATGGCCATTTTGTCAAACCTAAACTGTGCTTCGCTGTTCCCCACCCCCTCCTCCTTCTCCACTTCAGCCCCCCACAGGCTTCATGTGGCCGTGAAATGTAGGCACCATGTCTCCAGTGCCCTGACCAGCCATGGTTTCCAACATGTGTTGTAGTACATGAAGCAGTGGAATTACATCGTTCATCCCATAGGTGTCACGTATGAGCTGCCACTGGTTAACATTGAAGGTACACAGGGGAGTCCCCCTAACCACTTGGACCATCAAGAAAACAGTGATGGCTTTTCTCAGTTCATATAGTCGATCCAACATATGGAGGGTGGACACATCGCAAATCAGACTATGTGGGGGATACCATTCTGACGCTGTAGCTCAAGAAGGGTGTGCTTGGTGGTGTAGGAGTGGCTGAAGTGCATGCAAAGTTTCCTTCCCGTTGTTATCATGTCTTGCAGCTGGGGGGAAGACTTCAGAAAATGCTTGACAACTAGGATGAACACGTGTGGCATACAGGGCGCATGGCTCAGGCTTCCTTGTCGCAGCGCAGGCAAGATGTTCTTCCCATTGACAGTCACCATCGTTTCCATTTGCAGTTTGGGTGGAGATTTATGATTTTTAGCAGTTCCTCCCATGTGTGACTCCGTGGCTCAAGGCAAACCATGTGAAGAACATCGTGAAACCGCCGAGTCCTGCACACATGGTAGGCTGGAAGGGCACTAAAAAAAATTAAAAAATAAAAAATACAGAAAAAAAAATATTTAGAAAAAACAAAATACAAAAAATAAAAATAAAAAAATGTAAAAAAATTGTAAAAAAAATTTAAAAAATATTAAAAAAAGACAATGGAAAAAATATATATAAAAAAATACAAAAAAAATCAAAAAATATATATTTTTAATAAATACAAATTATTAAGAAAACTGAAAATGAAATACAAAAATACAAATTTAACCTAAAAAAAAACTGGATAAATTTTATATGTTATTGTTATTATGTTATATGTTATTATTATGTTATATGTATTATATGTTATTATTTTAAATGTGTTCAAATAAGATAAATGTTAACAATTAATATGTAATTGTCAATTAGGCATTTTTTTCTGTGACACCATTGCTAAGTGCAAGTGCACTGTCACAGGCACAACAGCCTAGGAGTGTGGAGGCCACAGCGGAGGGACCTGTCCAAGTTGCTGTTGTGGTTGTGCAGGAACCACAATCACCCAGTGGGGCTTAAAGGATATGTATTGTCCCTGACCGTAGTTACAGCTCCAGACGTAGGCACTGCCGTGCACTTTGGTACACACTGACAGGCTAAAGGACTGGCCCACTTCTGTTCAACAAAATTGTACAGGGGTGGTACTGCCTTCTTCGCAAAGAAATGACAGCATGGGACTCTCCACCTCGGCTCGGCACAAGCCATCAGTTCTCTGAAAGGTCCACCACCTCAAAAGGGAGGGACTGCAGCACCAGCAACTTATACAGGAGCACATTTAGCTTCTGCACATTGGATGAGTGGGCACATACTGTTGTCTCTTGGACATGGCTGGCGGAATGACTGACTCGGATTTACCCTTTAAGTGCCAGCCTACCTGCAGCTTTTGTCACCCTCTGTTGCCAGACTATCCCCTCGATTCAAAGAGCAAAAGTTAATTGATTTCGGATCGAGAATCGTAAGTTTGGGTGGGTGTTAGTAATTTTTCCCTGTTTTTTTGGCCATTTACGACTCGCACGAGCCTACGTTCGAATGCGTATATGCTCTTACGATCATCGCAAGTTCGTTCCTAAATTTTAGGATCAAAACGTAAAACTTAGGATCAAATCCTAAAACTTAGGATGAAAACGTAAAACTTAGGATAATTGGATGTGTTTAGGTGTGATTCAGAGAACAGTTTTCCAACCTCTAAATACGTTTTAAAAGAAAGCCACTGCCGACACCTTTTAGCAGTCGGATTGCTGTTCTTGAACAGGTTTTTTGGCTATGTGGAGGAGTCTGCGCGTCTTGAGCTCCAATGAACTGCATGTATCAGCATGGCCGAGGCCATAAATTGTATGGCAATGCATACCTGATTCATGTATGCCTTATAAAAGCATTTTAATGTGGACCTTAATTAGTCCTTTGCATGTAAACCTTTATTTACCAACATGTGTTGTAGTACATGAAGCAGTGGAATTACATCGTTCATCCCATAGGTGTCACGTATGAGCTGCCACTGGTTAACATTGAAGGTACACAGGGGAGTCCCCCTAACCACTTGGACCATCAAGAAAACAGTGATGGCTTTTCTCAGTTCATATAGTCGATCCAACATATGGAGGGTGGACACATCGCAAATCAGACTATGTGGGGGATACCATTCTGACGCTGTAGCTCAAGAAGGGTGTGCTTGGTGGTGTAGGAGTGGCTGAAGTGCATGCAAAGTTTCCTTCCCGTTGTTATCATGTCTTGCAGCTGGGGGGAAGACTTCAGAAAATGCTTGACAACTAGGATGAACACGTGTGGCATACAGGGCGCATGGCTCAGGCTTCCTTGTCGCAGCGCAGGCAAGATGTTCTTCCCATTGACAGTCACCATCGTTTCCATTTGCAGTTTGGGTGGAGATTTATGATTTTTAGCAGTTCCTCCCATGTGTGACTCCGTGGCTCAAGGCAAACCATGTGAAGAACATCGTGAAACCGCCGAGTCCTGCACACATGGTAGGCTGGAAGGGCACTAAAAAAAATTAAAAAATAAAAAATACAGAAAAAAAAATATTTAGAAAAAACAAAATACAAAAAAATAAAAATAAAAAAATGTAAAAAAATTGTAAAAAAAATTTAAAAAATATTAAAAAAAGACAATGGAAAAAATCTATATAAAAAATACAAAAAAAATCAAAAAATATATATTTTTAATAAATACAAATTATTAAGAAAACTGAAAATGAAATACAAAAATACAAATTTAACCTAAAAAAAAACTGGATAAATGTTATATGTTATTGTTATTATGTTATATGTTATTATTATGTTATATGTATTATATGTTATTATTTTAAATGTGTTCAAATAAGATAAATGTTAACAATTAATATGTAATTGTCAATTAGCCACTTTTTTCTGTGACACCATTGCTAAGTGCAAGTGCACTGTCACAGGCACAACAGCCTAGGAGTGTGGAGGCCACAGCGGAGGGACCTGTCCAAGTTGCTGTTGTGGTTATGCAGGAACCACAATCACCCAGTGGGGCTTAAAGGATATGTATTGTCCCTGACCGTAGTTACAGCTCCAGACGTAGGCACTGCCGTGCACTTTGGTACACACTGACAGGCTAAAGGACTGGCCCACTTCTGTTCAACAAAATTGTACAGGGCTGGTACTGCCTTCTTCGCAAAGAAATGACAGCATGGGACTCTCCACCTCGGCTCAGCACAAGCCATCAGTTCTCTGAAAGGTCCACCACCTCAAAAGGGAGGGACTGCAGCACCAGCAACTTATACAGGAGCACATTTAGCTTCTGCACATTGGATGAGTGGGCACATACTGTTGTCTCTTGGACATGGCTGGCGGAATGACTGACTCAGATTTACCCTTTAAGTGCCAGCCTACCTGCAGCTTTTGTCACCCTCTGTTGCCAGACTATCCCCTCGATTCAAAGAGCAAAAGTTAATTGATTTCGGATCGAGAATCGTAAGTTTGGGTGGGTGTTAGTCATTTTTTCCTGTTTTTTTGGCCATTTACGACTCGCACGAGCCTACGTTCGAATGCGTATATGCTCTTACGATCATCGCAAGTTCGTTCCTAAATTTTAGGATCAAAACGTAAAACTTAGGATCAAATCCTAAAACTTAGGATGAAAACGTAAAACTTAGGATAATTGGATGTGTTTAGGTGTGATTCAGAGAACAGTTTTCCAACCTCTAAATACGTTTTAAAAGAAAGCCACTGCCGACACCTTTTAGCAGTCGGATTGCTGTTCTTGAACAGGTTTTTTGGCTATGTGGAGGAGTCTGCGCGTCTTGAGCTCCAATGAACTGCATGTATCAGCATGGCCGAGGCCATAAATTGTATGGCAATGCATACCCGATTCATGTATGCCTTATAAAAGCATTTTAATGTGGACCTTAATTAGTCCTTTGCATGTAAACCTTTATTTGGCAATATATTTGCGTTAATTAAAGAAACGTATGTCCTTTGTTATTTATTTTTAAATTGATGTACTAGAATAATATTTTTAGATTGCATTTATTGGTGTAGTTGTTTACCTTTACTTTGTTTAATTATTTAAGCACATCTTTGGTCAGATGCATCACACTTACTGAGGAGAGGAGAGCGGGATAAAGTGCAGGATGTGGGTTACTGCTGTATTTTGCACAGACACAGCAGAGCTGGGGGCACGGAAAGGTCAGAAATCAAAGAATGCAGAGCAACACAGTCACAAGGCCCTTTCTGTTTGCAGGCTGCCCGATAATACCTGAGCCGCCATCTTGGCTGTTTCTAGGCTCATAACATGCAGAAGTTGCTGGGTGTTTTTTAATATTTGAGAGCAATCTGTATATAGAGGGTGTGGGTAACCACACACAAAATTTTAAGTTGTACCATTTGAAGCCAAAATATTAAAATTAAATCCACAAGTAAAAAATGCAAGTTAACTAAAAATTAAACAAAGTAAGATTTACTTATGCAAATGCATTCATTAATGGTTGGTTACTACAAAATGAATGAAATAAAGAAAAATAAAAGACCAAATATTTAGAATGCACTTTAATGAGGTAAGTTTGTAGTGCGCAGCCGCAAGATCAGAAGGATTTACGTCCAGACAAAAAAGGAAAAAGGGCAAAACCAATGTTGCAACCTGAGAAATGAAACGGAAAATTCAGGATGGAAACTGACATAGGTCTGATTCCCGAACTGCCATACGAACGGACGTATATTTTAGGATAGAAACGTATTTGCTTATAGAATCACTCGCAAGTTCATACGAACGCACGAGCGGACGTGAAAAATAGGATGATCGGCACCCAAATCCAAGCTGTTACATGTTTCTTTGAATCGACCCTTTATGTTTCACTATTTTGCGCTACACATGTTCAACTGTGATTTTTGAAAAGATTTCCAGGGATTTCCCAGGAAAATTATATATTGTTTTTCTCAAGAGAGTCTGGGCTTCAACATGAAATCTCTTGTTTGGCCTTTTTTTAGTGTATTCTCAATACTTTTTGGTGAAATATGTGCAAAAAAAAAATGTAAAAAATCTATTTTTTGCAATTTGTAGTGTTTTTTTGTAGTAAAAAATGTAAGTTTGTCAATAAAATTTTATTGCGTGCGAAACCCCAATTTCTCCCAGTCACAGCGGTACCACATATGTATTTATAGACACCCTTTCCTGCCCAGGAGACTCCCCCAAACTGAAACAGAGCTTTAGGAGAAGAGGGAAGAGTTGGCAAACACCCCAAAGTAAAGCATGCGCATAACAGTAATTTTACTTGAAAATTTCAGCCCTGCAGACAAAATGCGCACCTTGCAATTTTTTAACCAAAACAACCCTTTACATTTAGAATATCCCCTATAAACCATATATTCCCTGAAAGTACACATGTTAAGCTTTCTAAGAGTACCCAGCTTGTTGTAGTAGGCTCACCTTTCTGGAAGTAATCCCTCAAAGAATTGTTAGGTTGCACAGGGTTTCCCTAAAAAAATGAATAAAAAACTGAATAAATAACATATTTTCCTAAAATATAAATATGCAAACAAGAAAAAACAAGCTAAATCTGAAAGAGCAAAGTCCCCCGAGCAGAACAATAAGAAACATGCATAGGTACTATTTACCCTTTTAATTGCCAACCTACTTGAATGTTTGTCACCTGATCTTGCTCTGATGAGAGCAATTCAATGTGCTCCAGTACGCTTGAAAAATGTTTTTTTGAGAGACTGGCCTGCGTGGAAATGAATCGGGCATGGATCAGCCAAGATTTCCACCCACCAATGCCTGATGCATTAGAGTAGATTGATCATGGGGCCAGACCAACACTAAAGAAATATGGATAGTGCAAAACAGATTTAAGGTGCTGCTCTCCAGTTACAGACATTCCTCTGCATTACCACAAGTAATTATTGAGAAAATGCCTTACAGTAGACTTCCTTTTTATTAATATTCTTCGGATAAGATATATATGCCGAAAATCTGTATATGTTCTCTTCATGCTGCTGCCAACTCCAGTGTCTCTTTCAGCCAATGTTTGCGCTCCTGCTGCTGCCAACTTCAGTGTGTCTTTAGGCCAATTCTTGGGCTCCTGCTACTGCCAACTCCAGTGTGTCTTTAGGCCAATTTTTGGGCTCCTGCTGCCAACTCCAGTGTCTCTTTCAAGCAATGTTTGGGCTCCTGCTGCTGCTGCCAACTCCAGGGTGTGTCTTTCGTCCAATTTTTGGGCTCCTGCTGCCAACTCCAGTGTCTCTTTCAAGCAATGTTTGGGCTCCTGCTGCTGCTGCCAACTCCAGTGTGTCTTTAGGCCAATTTTTGGGCTCCTGCTGCCAACTCCAGTGTCTCTTTCAGCCAATGTTTGGGCTCCTGCTGCTGCTGCTGGCAACTCCAGTGTGTCTTTAGGCCAATTTTTGGGCTCCTGCTGCTGCCAACTCCAGGGTGTGTCTTTAGGCCAATTTTTGGGCTCCTGCTGCCAACTCCAGTGTCTCTTTCAAGCAATGTTTGGGCTCCTGCTGCTGCCAACTCCAGTGTCTCTTTCAAGCAATGTTTGGGCTCCTGCTGCTGCCAACTCCAGTGTGTCTTTAGGCCAATTTTTGGGCTCCTGCTGCCAACTCCAGTGTCTCTTTCAGCCACTGTTTGGGCTCCTGCTGCTGCTGCTGCTGGCAACTCCAGTGTGTCTTTAGGCCAATTTTTGGGCTCCTGCTGCCAAGTCCAGTGTTTCTTTCAAGCAATGTTTGGGCTCCTGCTGCTGCTGCCAACTCCAGGGTGTGTCTTTCAGGCAATATATGGGCTCCTAATGCTGCTGCCAACTCCAATGTGTTTTTCAGGCAATATATGAGCTCCCTATGCTGCTGCCAACTCCTTGGTGTGTCTTCCAGGCAATATATGGGCTCCTAATGCTGCTGCCAACTCCTGGGTGTGTTTTTCAGGCAATATATGGGCTCTCTATGCTGCTGCCAAGTCCAGAGTGTGTCTTTCAGGCAATATTTGGGCTCCCTATGCTGCTGCCAAATTCAGGGTGCGTTTTTTAGGCAATATATGGGCTCCCTATGCTGCTGCCAACTCCACTGTGTGTCTTTCAGGCAATATATGGGCTCATCATGCTGATGCCACCTCAAGGCTCTGTAATTGTGCCGCTCTGTGTCAGCGAATCTAATAGCGACGCCTCTGATCTGCATGTCATACTTCTTTACAATAGTATTTCACTAACCCAGCATGCATCCTATGCATGTTACAGCCAGGCAAAATGTTCTGCAACCCTATGGAGGCTCTTGGACGCCCAGAAATAGCCATTTTTAATAGCGATTCGTTGTGAATAAATTCGGACTGAAATGATTTTTCCCGGAAAATTCGGCGAATTAGCCGAATCGAATTTTTCAAAAGTTCGCTCAGCTGCCAACTCCAGTGTCTCTTTCAAGCAATGTTTGGGCTCCTGCTGCTGCTGCCAACTCCAGGGTGTGTCTTTCGTCCAATTTTTGGGCTCCTGCTGCCAACTCCAGTGTCTCTTTCAAGCAATGTTTGGGCTCCTGCTGCTGCTGCCAACTCCAGTGTGTCTTTAGGCCAATTTTTGGGCTCCTGCTGCCAACTCCAGTGTCTCTTTCAGCCAATGTTTGGGCTCCTGCTGCTGCTGCTGGCAACTCCAGTGTGTCTTTAGGCCAATTTTTGGGCTCCTGCTGCTGCCAACTCCAGGGTGTGTCTTTAGGCCAATTTTTGGGCTCCTGCTGCCAACTCCAGTGTCTCTTTCAAGCAATGTTTGGGCTCCTGCTGCTGCCAACTCCAGTGTGTCTTTAGGCCAATTTTTGGGCTCCTGCTGCCAACTCCAGTGTCTCTTTCAGCCACTGTTTGGGCTCCTGCTGCTGCTGGCAACTCCAGTGTGTCTTTAGGCCAATTTTTGGGCTCCTGCTGCCAAGTCCAGTGTTTCTTTCAAGCAATGTTTGGGCTCCTGCTGCTGCTGCCAACTCCAGGGTGTGTCTTTCAGGCAATATATGGGCTCCTAATGCTGCTGCCAACTCCAATGTGTTTTTCAGGCAATATATGAGCTCCCTATGCTGCTGCCAACTCCTTGGTGTGTCTTCCAGGCAATATATGGGCTCCTAATGCTGCTGCCAACTCCTGGGTGTGTTTTTCAGGCAATATATGGGCTCTCTATGCTGCTGCCAAGTCCAGAGTGTGTCTTTCAGGCAATATTTGGGCTCCCTATGCTGCTGCCAAATTCAGGGTGCGTTTTTTAGGCAATATATGGGCTCCCTATGCTGCTGCCAACTCCACTGTGTGTCTTTCAGGCAATATATGGGCTCATCATGCTGATGCCACCTCAAGGCTCTGTAATTGTGCCGCTCTGTGTCAGCGAATCTAATAGCGACGCCTCTGATCTGCATGTCATACTTCTTTACAATAGTATTTCACTAACCCAGCATGCATCCTATGCATGTTACAGCCAGGCAAAATGTTCTGCAACCCTATGGAGGCTCTTGGACGCCCAGAAATAGCCGTTTTTAATAGCGATTCGTTGTGAATAAATTCGGACTGAAATGATTTTTCCCGGAAAATTCGGCGAATTAGCCGAATCGAATTTTTCAAAAGTTCGCTCATCTCTAGTACTTTTAACCCTTTTAATTGCCAGCCTACGTGAGATTCCCCATTTTTGCCATCCCCTAAGCCTTGTGAACTGGTATATGGTCTCATAGAGCCCTTACCAGTTCAAAAAGGGTTACATGTAAAAATATTTTATTATTTGAATAGTTACCTCTCATTCTCCCAGGAGCACTGTGCCCCATGCTGATTACTTTGGTTTCTGCTCTTGCGCTGTTGGTGAAAGCCTTTTATATCTGCAGATATAGGGTCCCCTCCCAGGGGGACCCCATTTATTTGGATTTTTAAGGGTTAACAACCCTTTAAAAATCCCAAAACAACTGACGTGAGATCCTCCCCCTACCCAGCATAACCAGCCCAGGGATCAGCTATAGGGGCTTGTAGAATAGTGCCCAGGGGCCAGCCTTGGTGGCCCCCGACCCTGCAGGCTACAAGCCTGCAAAAGCCTAATGTCTCCGGACTCTTCTGCCCTCTTGCTTGCCAGCCCCCTAAGCCTTGTGAACTGGTATAGGGGTCTCATGGATCCCTTACCAGTTCACAAAGGGTTAAGTGTAAAAAAACAAGACACAGACAGAAACAAAAAAACTTTTATTTATTTTTTTTTATTAAGACTCAGCTCCGATCCTGTGTTCCACTGGCGATACTGTCCCCCGGCGATCCGATGACAGCTGCCGGAGGTGATCACTGAACGGGAGCTGGGGAGGCAGAGATATACAGCCCCTTACCCCTCCAACCTCCCTCCAGTGATCATCCTCGGCATCTGTCAGTTCCGAGCCGGGAGCGGGATGACGTCAGCTCTGCCCACAAGAGAGGGGCTAATGGTGAAGACTGCGGGGAAGGGGGCTCCTTTCAGGCCCTTTCCTCACCGAAGGAAAACCCCGGGGGGGGGGATTAGAGGCCCCCCCAGTGAAGAGGAGACCCGGTGGAAGAGATCGTGCAAGCAGGTGATGTCCATGAGTTCAAGGGTTTTTAACCAAGTGTTATAAGTTAACATTTTATTTACAATTATTTAATTTGTCCAACTACTTTTGAACCCTTGAAATGAAAGGATTATGTATAAAAATGCTTTAGTTCCTCACATTTTTATGCAATGATTTGATTGAACCCACTGAATAAAAGCCGAAAGTCTGAACTTAAACTGCATCTGAATTGTTATGTTCAAAATTCATTGTGGTAATGTACAGAGCCAAAACTAGGAAAATGTTGTCTTTGTCCAAATATGTATATTATCTACAACTCACAATGTCCTGGGTATTATAAGTATGTTAACTTGTCCCTGCCTCCTGTAACTGACACTTTGTACAGCACGACAGAATAAGATGGTAGTTTAATAATAATAATAATTTAGGCATTTTTCAGGCAAAAGGTTAAGAAAAATAAACAGCATCTTGCTTTGCATTCCTGCAGTGCTGTGTCTCAGCTTGCTGCCCTAAATTAGGAAATATACTTTCTAATCTGCCCCTCCAGCGCGACCCTGCTGATGTGGGCCACCAATAAGAGAAGCTAGTCCAGACCATGCCCCCTTCTGTATTGATGACTTGAAGTGCTTGAAGAGTTGCCATTCAAGGCTAGTAAAAACCCTCCCTCCCACCAACCCAGACTCCTCCCAGCAAGCACTCTAGCTCCCAGCGCCACCCCAACCATTATGCTGATTATTATATAGTATCATAACTTCATGGGCCAAGCCCACATGCCTAATGCAAAATCATGGCCATTTCCTCTTCAATTTAAAAATGGAAAACAGTTTAGGACTGTGCCAAATGTAACCCGACACAATGGGCAAACAACTGTCTTTGCCTGAAATATCACCTAAGGTGGTATGCATTTGTAATGGTTGGATTGTTTCCAAAGAACATTCATTATAATTTAGAATGTATAAATGATTATACCGTAGATTTTTGATCAAATATATATTTTTCCCGTCTCCAAATGTTGAAGGGTCAGTGGTGTAGCAGGCTCCTGGGGTGCGGAAGGTGAAAGGTAAGTTGTTTAGCTAGCACCTTGAGGTTAGATGTTACTTTGACAGCCTTAATATAGGAACATGACACATTCAGTTGGAAAACTCTTTAAAATCGTGCTATAAGTTAACAGATTTTGGCCATTTAGTATTATACCCTTGTACTGCTAAATTCATCTCAATAGGGTTACACATCCGGTAGTGCTACAGTCAGCGTTTTCCCTAATGAATAACTCCTATGAAGTTCCAGACAGAGAGGAATCTTCCACCTGTACGGATGGATGAAGGCTCCTCTGCCAGTTCTTTTCAGTTCAGTTTCAGTTCCAGGATTCCTATTTGACTTCCCAGTAATCACTAAAGCTGAAACCCTAGACAGCTAATTTTCCTGTGTACAGAAGCAATGGGTCTAGTTGAACTGGCTCGTTGTGAATGGCTGATGTTTAGTTCAGCTCCACGATAGAGCATCATTGATTTATATAAATAAATCTGGCATCTTTCAGCATTCTGCTAATGTAATGTCCAATGTTTCTGTTCTGTCACTTAGCTCCAAAGAGTTGAAATGTTAATGCAAATCACAAACAGTGCAGATTATTTTATGTCAAAGGGTCAGTAATGAAAAATCGACTGAAAAAAAAACAAGTCTGGATTTTACCTCATGCTCACGTCCACCTTCTATGACCCAAAAATCACATAAAAATGTAATTTGTTATTGCCAGAATATTCCAGCTCCTACCTTACACTTTTTTATGGATAGCAGCTTCCACACCAAACTAACCCAGCAAAAACTGCTGTACTTGCTACATTAGGACTTGAAGAATAAAACACCCTATTTAAAACTGCATATCTACCTTGATGAAGGCAAATGGCCATTTACAGGTGAGAATCTTCTAATGAAACCCAGGTAGAAACATAGACATGTTATAGATATTTCCCCTTTAAGTGACCAGTATTAAAACCTGAGATTGGACCTAGATATGTGAGTTTAGGCTAGTTTATTAGCAGACAATAAACTCAATGACAACACAGCTATATAAAATAGTGACAGCAAGCACTAACAAAAGATATAAACTAAATACAGGGAACAGTCAGATGTAGTTGGAGCAACATAGGTTTGGGTCCAGGCGGGGAAGGGTTAGGTCCCTAGGGGTGCAGAGGAGCCAGCAGTGTTGAAAGCATAGAGCAAAATGGAGTTTAGGAATTGAAAGTGGGATGCAAAGTTAAAGTAAAAAAAGCAAAATCCAGAGTACAGAATGAAGCTGCAATGGAGTCCTGCGACAGCTGCACAGATGACTTAAAGCGGAAGTCCAGTCATGGGGTAACCCCCGTCCTGCCTTAGCACCAGGGAAGGGTAGCAGGGCGAGGGGGGTTACAAAGAAAAAATCCCTTACCAGCACCACCATCTTGGAAGAAAGAGCAAGTCTGTTTCCCCCGGCTCCTTGCACACACATTTGTAACCCCCCGACTTCCAAGTTAATGCTGATGCACAAGGCTGTGAGATTGACCAGCTTATAAAGACTGGACCCTGTTAAGCATAGGAGCTGGCTGATTACCAGCACTTCTTCTGCAGCAGAGGGCCACCTGCTGGTGGAGCAGCATACCACAAGGGGAGGCAGAATCACCAGTAGGTGAACAAAGGAAACAGCAGACTCACAGTTTGTGTTGAGCACCGAACCTTACAATCTGACCATGTTTGGAGCTGTTTTCTGAAGCTGATCACTGTCATGCTTGGCCATTTTACACCGCTGTTTCCTCTTGCCGACCTCTTGATACATCTGACCATATCCAGAGCCGCCATTTTTGGTACTCACCACTGCAAAACCTGCCCACATCTAGGGATGTTGTTACCTGTTGCTAACCACCACCTTGACTGCTACTAACCATTGCCATCTAATCCGTGATTGGGGTCTGCTAGAACATCTGAGATCACAGACTCAGCACCTTATACAACTGACTATGTTGAAATCACTAGAGACCGTGTGGATGGACTCATAACAAGGTTTACTTGGATGATGTCCCTGTGTCAATCCATCTATGAAAACTAGTGAGGTGTGCTTATGTTTCACTAATGCAACAGTTCCATTGACTGGCTTCATTTCAGACCTTGATTACTATTCGGAGATGTGCCACTATGCCTGCCTTTTTCATATTTAGCTCAATATACCTAGGTCTGCCTTAGGGACTTGGAACTCACCTCATTACCAATCTGATAGTAGATTACTTTCTTTAACCACGTATTTGGTCATTTTTTTCTGGAATAAATAGTACTCATTAATAAATATATTTTAATTCATTAGTACAAATTTCAAGTAAATTTTTATATTGTCCTATAGGAATTTGGAAGGGCTTGCTCACAGGCATAATATACAAGCAAGACTGGCAAATACTCCCAAGCAATCAATTCTGAAGTTAAGAGATGCTAATTTAAGGAAAAAACACTAAATCCTATAAGCCACAACAATTGTATACCTGGAACTCAATAGCAACAACAGAAACCACCTTACCAGGGTGATCCCATTTTAGCTACAGACAGTGAGCCCAAATTAGCATTTGAAGGCAGGAGAAGTGACTTAGGGCCTTATTTATCAAGGGATAGCGCCAGGTAGTGTCTCACTAGCGCCAGGTATCGCCAGCTATCGGCGGCTACCGACTCCAGAACGCCAGGCGGCGGACACAATCACGCATTTATCACGCTAAATGAGGCTAGCACCGGCGAGAGCGTCAGCTAGCGCGGGATTCATCATGTAGCGGACTGCAACGAACAGCGCCGCTGCTAATCCCATCACAGCGCCAGGTATGACCTCTCGCTACCTGGCGCTCTCCAATGCATTTCAATGGAGCAATCTTTAAATCTTCATATTTAATTGATATTAATGTTTTTTTTTTTTTTTTTACAATGTCAAAAATTCTGTGACCACTTCGGCAATGTTAGATATTTTTTTAAAGGTAAAAAATTAAAAAAAAAAATTTGTGCAGAATTGATATTACAGGTCTGATATTAATGTATTCATATTACAAAATGTTTTGAAAAACTTGTTTAATTTTTTAATCAAAAAATATGCATGTTTGGGGGTTAAAAACTACTTTTAAGCCATCGCCGCCAGCGCTCTGGGGTTTATACAAGATTTTCACAGCGCGAGAATTTTTTGAGCGTGATTTGTTAATGAATATGCTGGGAGCCGTTCGCTATGACCATTCACTGTCAGGCGCTCCCATACAGCGCGGAACCTGTCAAACAGCGACTCCTAACCCCGTATTCAACATTACCGCACACCGACTGAGTCGCTGTCAACAACCGAACAACGGCCAAGCACAGCGAATACTAGCGGGCGCTGTGAAAATCACGCTACTGGCGCTCATCTGTCGCTACCTGGCGCTATTACTGAATCGGCCTCCCCGTTACATAGTTAATGCGATTGAAAAAAGACATATGTTTATCAAGTTCAACCAAAGATGTTGGGGTTGGGGGGAAGTTATTTTATTTTTTGTTTTCTTTTTTTATTTTTACTGATAACAGCAAATAGTAAGTGGTAATGTTATTTTCTTGGAAATAATCATCCAATCCTTTTTTGAAGCTGTCAGCGGTTGATGCTTCTGTGGGAGGCTATTCCACAGATTTTTAATTCTTATGGTAAAAAATTATTGTTGCCTCTGGAGATTGAATTTCTTTTTTCCAGTAGAAGGGCGTCCCCTTGTATTATTTTTTGTACTGTCCATTTATATATTTATACAAGTTAATCATGCCCCCCCCCCCCCCCCCCCAGTCGTCTTTTATCAAGACTAAACAGATTTAATTCTCGTAATCTTTCCTCATAACTAAGATCCTTTATTTCTAACTTTATTAGTTTGGTGGCTCTCCTCTGCACCATTTTCCATACTCAGAGCGTCTTTTCTATGAACTGGTTCCCAGAACTGGACAATATATTCCAGGTGAGGGTGCACCAGTGCCTTGTAAAGAGGCAATAATACATCCCTATCCCATGATTTCATGCCTCGTTTAATGCATAATAATATCTTGGTGGACTTGGAAGCAGCTGCTTCACATTGCATGCTTTTATTTAGCCTACGGTCTACCAGTACCCCCAGATCCTTCTCAACAAGTGATTCTCCCAGTTTTACTCCCCCGGGGACATATGTGGCCTTTAGGTTATTAGACGCCAAGTGCATGACTTTACATTTCTCCACATTGAACTTCATTTGCCAAGTGAATGTCCAGACGCTCAAAGTGTCCAAGTTAGCCTGAAGCTCGTGAACATCTTTAATAGATTGCACTGTGCTACATATCTTTGCGTCAGATAGATTGCAATTTCCCCAATGAGCATCTATGGGGACAGTGTGAAATGATTTTGCAAAATCTAGAAAAACTATATCTACAGCCGCCACTCTGTCCAGGCTTCTACTCACCTCCTCATAGAAGCCAATCAAGTTTTTCTGGCAGCTTATGTCCTTAGTAAAACCATGCTGGTTGTCACTTATTATATTATGCATAGTTACATATTCCGGTATGTAGTCCCTTAATAGCCCCTCAAGCTATTTTCCCACAATGGATGTTACAGGTCTGTAATTGCCCAGAGAGAACCTAGAGCCATTTTTAAAAATGGGCACCACATTTGCCTTGCGCCAATCCCTTGGCACTATACCAGTTGTTAGTGAGTCTTTAAAGATCAAGAATAGGGGTGATGAGATAACTGAGCTTCTTTCAGAACTCTTTGGTGAAGATCATCTGGTCCTGCAGTGTTATTCACATTTAAATGATTTAGTCTTTCTTGGATGATATCCATGGTGAGTATTATACTTGAGCTATCAGTGGCATCTCCTGTGTTGGCTCCTTGCTCCTACTCCTAAAGAGTCCATTTAACATTTCCGCCTTCTCTTCATCTCCAGTGATCATTTCCTTAGTATCATTAATTAGAGCACCTACCTGTTCTGATTTAGTTTTCTATAATATACTTATATATTAAAAAAAAAAACGTTAGGGTTTGTTTTGCTTTCTTGGCCACATCTCTTTCATTTTGTGCTTTTGCCAACCTTATTTTTTTCTTACATGCTTTATTTACTAATTTATACTTTTCAAGGGTTACAGCTGAGAGCTCAGCCTTGTAATTTGTAAATGCCCTTTTCTTGTTCTTTATTGCCTTTTTAACTGGTGTCAGCCATAAAGGGATTAATTGTATTAACCGTATTTTTTCGCCCTATAAGACGCACATGCCTATAAGATGCACCCTGGATTTGGAAGATAAAAATTAGAAAAAAATATTCTGAACCATATGATGTGCTAAAAATACCATTTTGTGAGTACTCATCTGTAAAATGGGTATTACAAGTATGTCACACTAGTCATTACACTTGGGATACCGACCTGTAGAGGGCGATCTTGCAGAGATGACTTGAAAAAAAAGGAGCACCTCCCGGTCCATAAATACCTGGGACCTCCCACCATTCCCCAGTTATAAGACAGCAGTAAGGGGACCAGGAAGAGCCAATTACAAGAATACAACAAAAAAGTTCATCATATAAAGGATCCCAGAACAAAAAAGGGCAGGGGAAGCGGGGTGTGTGACATACTTGTAATACCCATTTTACAGGTGAGTACTCACAAAATGGTATTATTCCCAGTATGTCACACACCCCGCTTCCAACTAGTCATTTCACTTGGGACACCAAAAAGCAGTGTCCATAAAGGGTAGGGATCCAAACCAAGGAAATAACGCGCAAACTTAAACCACTGCAGCTTGCAGAACTTTGCAGCCAAAAACAGCATCTGCTGAGGCCCGCACATCAACTTTATAAAACTTGGAAAAAGTATGAACGGAAGACCAAGTAGCAGCCTTGCATACTTGTTCAACAGAAGCTTGGTGCTGAAAAGCCCAAGACGCTCCAACAGCAGTAGAGTAGAATGCGCAGTAACACGAAAAGGGGGAACCTTCCCCTTGGCAGAATAGGCCCCAACAATGGCCTGGCGTATCCATTTACTAATGGTAGATTTGGCTGAATCCGGCTTGAAGCGGAAAAAAACCTTGTCCTGATGCCTCTCAAAGTAAGGGGCCTGAATGAACAAGGCCGCCAACTCTGAAACTCGCCGAACTGAAGTGATAGCAATCAAGAAAGCCACCTTCTGAGTAAGTATAGAAAGAGCAGTATCCTGCAAGGGCTCAAAAGGAGGACCCTGCAGGGCAGAAAGCACCAAATTCAGATCCCAAACTGGGAGCAAATGTTTCCTAGGAGGCCGCACATGCGTAACCCCCTGGAAAAAAGTTTTAACCAGAGGATGGAGAGCAAAGGACCTCTGAAAGAAAATCGCCAGGGACCGAGACAGAGACCTGCCCCTTCAAGGTGCTAAGCTGGAACCCCAAGTCCAGACCATGTTGTAGAAATTCCAAAATCCTGGGAATTGAAAACACCCTACAAGGCAAGACCTTCACACCAGTCAATATAAGACCTCCAAGTCCCATAGTAGATGGTAGAGGAAGACTTCTTCCTAGCTCTAACGAGAGTCTGAATCACTGCATCAGAAAGACCCTCCTCCCTTAGGATGGAGGTTTCAGCAGTCACGCTGTCAAAGCCAGCGTATGTAAATTGGGGTAACATAGTTGACCCTGGGTGATAAGATCCAGAAGAAGAGGCAGATAAAACTGATCTACCGCCAGTCGCACGACGTCTGCGAACCACAGACGTCTTGGCCACTTTGGAGCCACCAGGATTGCTGGTGCCCCTTCTTGAGTTAGCTTTTGAACCACCTTGCTTATCATGCAGAAGGGGGGAAACAGGTACAGAAACCCCAGATCTCTCCAGTTCAGCGACATGGCATCCACTGCCAATGCCATAGGATCCAGGGATAGAGACACAAAAGCCGGAAGCTTGTGGTTGTGCCGTGAGGCAAAGAGATCCACTTCCGGAGTCCCCCACTTGTGACAAAGGAACTTGAATACCCTGGGATTGAAAGACCATTCCCCTCGCCGGGATGAGCTCCTGCTCAGGGACTCTGCCTCCGAGTTCTCCACTCCCGGAATGTAAACTGCTGATATGCAAGGAACATTTTTCTCTGCCCAGGCTAGAATCAGAGAGACTTCCCTGAAGGCACTCCTGCTGCGCGTCCCTCCTTGGTGATTGATGTAACCGACTGCTGTCCGATTGTCCGATCGGACTCGAACTGGCAGCCCCTGTAAATAAAAAGTTAGGTGGGACAGGACCAACCAAATGGTCCTCAGCTCCAGAATATTGATGGAGGTGTGAGCCTTCTGAGGCCCCCATAGACCCTGGAACTGATGTTCCCTCCAGAAACCCCCCCAGCCCGTTAGGCTGGCATCTGTGGGGGTCAGGAAGGACCTGCCCTTCATCAGATTGCTCGATACTAGCCACCACCTGAGGGACTGCAGGACACAGGGAGACAACAGACAAATCTGATCCAATGACAGCAGACACCTGTCCCAGGCTGCCAGAAGATGAAGCTGAAGCACCCTCATGTGAAACTGGGCAAAAGGGACTGCCCCAAAAGCTGCCACCATCAATCCCACCAGTCTCATCCCCAGCCGGATAGACTGACGAGGGCTGGTTAGCAGAAGACTAATCAAATCTTGAATCAAAAGAACCTTGGGCTGTGGAAGAAATACCTTGGCCTGAAAGGTATCCAGGAATAAGCCCAGGAACAAAATCTCCCTGGATGGGGAGAGAGAAGATTTGGGATAGTTGATCACCCAACCAAACCTTTCCAGCGTGGATACCACGGCTCTGGTGTCTAGATCCGCTTGGCTGAAGGAGGACGCCATGATAAGAAGGTTGTCTAAATACGGGACAATGCGAATCCCCTGGAGTCTGAAAAGGGCCATCACCCCCGCCAGGACCTTGGTGAACACTCTTGGAGCCGAGGTAAGCCCGAATGGAAGGGCCACAAACTGGAAATGTTGATCTTCTACCGTGAACCTGAAGAATCTCTGGTGTGCCGGGAAGATAGGCACGTGCAGATAAGCATCCTTGATGTCCATGGACGTCATGAAGTCCCCCTGCCGGAGTGAATTGACGGCCAAGCTTAAGGTTTCCATGCGAAACCTCCTGAAGTGGATAAACCGATTGAGACGTTTTAAATCCAGAATGGGCCGAACGGAGCCGTCCTTTTTGGGCACCGTAAATAGATTGGAATAGAAACCCAGGCCCCTTTCCGCGGGAGGCACCTGGCAAATGACAGCCATGTCCAGAAGATTCCTTACTGCCGCCCGGAGTCCCTGGGCGGCCAAAGGATTCACCCGAGACCTGAAGAATCTGGGAGGGGGCCGGGTGTCGAACTCCAGTTTGTAACCGGAAGACACTACTTCCAGAATCCATCTGTCTGAGATTTGCTGGACCCATACCTGGAAGAAGAACCGCAGTCGTCCCCCCACCCACCAGTGTGAGGGCAGCCCCTCATTGCTGAGCTGGCTTGGCTGTAGGCCTGGGCTTGGAACCCCAGTTACGACCTGAACGGGCATGTCCTCTGCCCCTGAACCAGGAATCACCTCTGTGGGCAGGAAAGGCAGAAACTCTTCCAGTTCTGGCACCATGAAAGGAAGGGTTAAAGGAGGCCGCCCCTCTGACGGGGCGCCTTTGCTTCTTACGTTGAGGTAACTTCCCCCCTTTCGTGACAGAATCCAACTTTTCCCCAAAAAGCCGTAAGCCTACGAAAGGAAATGCCGTAAGGGATTTTTTGGCCACGAAATCAGCCGCCCACTGGCGCAGCCACACAGAACGCCGGATAGCTACAAGCAAGGCCGAGGTTCTACTACACATACCCATAGTGTCATCTAGAGCGGACAGCACAAAGGACATAAACAACTCACACCGCTTAAGAGCAGCAAACTCATCACAGTCCGGATCAAGCCCCGAGGTGCTCAACAGGTCCCTAATTACAGACCTGGTAGCGACCGCCATAAGAGCCGAGGCACCCACGGACCGTAAAGCCGATCCGACACTAGCAAAAGCATGGCAAGCCATTTGATCAATACGTTTGTCTTCGCCATCTTTAAGAGTGGTGGAATCAGGAGAATGCAAAACAGAAGTATTGGATAAACCAAGAACCGGGGCATGCACCTCAGGAGGGGATGACCAGCGCTTGACTGCGTCAATCGGGAAGGGATACTTCTTGTCCCAACCCGGAGGGATACCTGGAAGCCGAGCAGGCTTCTCCCATTCCTTAAGAATGATATCTTCAAAGTGCTAGCCCCAAAAAACTCCCCCTTTAAAGGAGGAACTTCCTCTGGAGGAGAAATTGCCAAAACTTAAAAAGGTAAGCAAGGGCTCTCGGGGTATCCACAGCATCCCCCTGACCCTGCTCAGTATCAGCTCCAAAAAATTGCTGATCATCAGAACCTTCAGAATCCTCAAATAATTCCCCCTCTTCCAGCGGGGAATAATCAGACCAGTCAAGCAACTCTCACTCCTCACATTCACCAGCTGGAATGACTGGAGTCAAATGCTTTCTCTTAGCTGAGGCCTTCTTAGCCACAGAGCCAGAAATACATTTCTCAATGATAGCCAACCTGGCGCAAACATTGGAATCCGACTCCCGCCTGTAACGTCGTCACTGGGGGTACGGCTAAGACAGGGTGGGGAAGAAGAGGAGGCCGGGGCCCCTGACCCAGAGGCCTGAGCCCCAGATTGTAATGCAAAGGTCTGCTGAGCGCAAGATACACAGATTATCACATTATCCCCAACAGGGGATACCCCACAATTCAAACACTGCCGGGATTGCCCCGAGGGGACCCCAAGCCCGATATCCTGAGATGCCTCCATTGTAAGGGATCGCTGGACACCCCTCTTTCTTAAGCCAAGCAATCCCCAATCTCCACCGCCTCTTCTGCCTCTAGACAAGCCCCTGCTCGCTGGAGACACGGGTTATGCCTCTCCAGACTCGGTTGCCCCCAGGTCTTACTGGTGCAAAGATTGCAGGCTTAAGGTGTAGAAGGATGAACAGCGGGGTATCCCAAATTGGTAGTTCGAGTGGGCAGGATCCAAAATGTAGAGTCCAGACAAGAATGGTTCAAGATGAGCAGGGATCAAAGCCGGGTGGTCACAGAGCACGGTATCCGAAGGGTTAGACAAAGAATGGTCAAGGCAGGCCGGGGTCAAAAGCCAGGTGGTCACCAGAGCGCGGTATCAAAGGGACTGGACAAAGACGTGGTCAGATGGGCAGATGGTCGATGCAGGCAGCGGACAGGAATGGTCAAAAACGGAGCCGGATCAGAAAACGCTAGACACAAATTCAAAGCACACCCAAGCTGGTTATGGCTATAACGGGCACTGATGGTCGGGGCAGGACCACTTTTAAAAGGGGAACTGGCCAATGGGGTGAGGGGAATGTCAGGTAGTGTAACCTAATGTGATTGGTGCAAACTAAATGCTCCTGATAGGAGCAGCCCCAGGGACTGGACTGCCCTGACCAGTCAGGCTGTCCAGTCCCTGGGTTCATCCCCACCCAGGTTAGGGACCTGACTGGTCCACTTGAATTTGCCCCCGGCGAATGCGCTGGGAGCAGCGCCGCTGGGGGGCATAGAAAGAACGTGCTCACGCACGCGCGCGAGCACGTGACAGGAGACCGGGCGCGCTCCCCAGGAGGGAAGGGGATGACGCACCGGCTGACAAGGCGGAGGAGCCACCAGCGAGAGCGGAGGGGGGCCCCGCGACGTCAGCCACCACCGAGGCAGAGGAGGCGGCGGCGGCTGAAGACACAGTAGATGCGGCGGAGGCGGCCGCCGGAAGATCGGGGCCGGGTGCCGCCGCCCAGAGACGCCGTGGGACAGGGCGCCAGGATCAGGTAAGAACCTTACATCCATATGGTGCTCTTTTTAGAAAGGTAGTCGCAATACCTAGAGGGATTTACGCAATAAGCAACCTGGGATGCCCTTTGAAGTCCCAGGTGGGAGGATTTACTTTATTATCCTTTTCTCTTTTTTTTTTTTTTTTTTTTTTAAATGTCAATTTTTCTTATAATTATATGGGCCCCAATCAAAAAAACTCCAGGACCCAAGGACCAGGAGAAACCCCCTTTTTAAAGGAGATTCCGCCTGCAAGACATAAGGAAAAGGACAACAGTCACATGCACGCTAAAAAAAAACCATACACATATCCATGCTGCAACTAAAAAGCAGCCTGCAAGCTACAATAGAAGAGCCCAAATATCCGCATAGGATACAGCAAGGGCGTAGCATAACAAAGACCAGAAACCAAATGAAAAAGGGATTACTCACGGCACCACCAGGGAATAGGAGCACGAAAGGCGCCATCAGCCAGCCACGAGAGCGCAGAAATAACAGGAAACAGACAGGCGGGCCAGCGCGAGACGCGCGCTGTGGCAAAGCCCCGCCCCCAACACGGTCTGGATGACGAGTTACCATTGCTACGAGCTACCATTGCCCGAGCCATCAGCCTAGGCTGGGAGGCATACTGACATGGCTTAACTATTAAGGAAATAAAGAGACCCGGGCAGAAATAGACAAAAATGCCGGCTACCTGCAAGGAGGAGAGAAACAACTTCTGACTTGCTTCGCCGACTGCAGAGACGAAAAGACTGGGGAATGGTGGGAGGTCCCAGGTATTTATGGACCGGAAGGTGCTCCTTTTTTCAAGTCATCTCTGCAAGATCGCCCTCTACAGGTCGGTATCCCAAGGGTAATGACTAGTTGGAAGCGGGGTGTGTGACATACTGGGAATATACCCCCTACCAATCACCCCATTATAGACAGTGTGCAGAATTCCCCCCGATCACACCATTACAGACCCCACATTACAGGCAGTAAGCAGTATTCCACATTAAAGGCAGGAAGGGGCATCCCACATTACAGGCAGTGAGCGGTATCCCACATTACAGACAGTAAGGGGCATCCCAAATTACAGGCAGTGTGCAGGCAACCCCAATACTGGCAGTGTGCAGGCATCCCCAATACAGGCAGTGTGCGGGCATCCCCAATATAGGCAGTGTGCGGGCATCCCCAATACAGGCAGTGTGCGGGCATCCCCAATACAGGCAGTGTGCGGGCATCCCCAATATAGACTGTGCAGGCATCCCCAATACAGGCAGTGTGCTGGCATCCCCAAAATATATTGTGCAGGCATCCCCAATATAGTGTGCAGGCATCCCCAATATAGACTGTGCAGGCATCCCCAATACAGTGTGTGGGCATCCCCAATACAGGTAGTGTGCAGGCTTTCCCAATACAGGCAGTATGCGGGCATCCCCAATACAGGCAGTGTGCTGGCATCCCCAATATAGACTGTGCAGGCATCCCCAATATAGACTGTGCAAGCATCCCCAATACAGTGTGCATGCATCCCCAATATAGTGTGCAGGCATCCCCAATGCAGTGTGCGGGCATCCCCAATACAGTGTGCGGGCATCCCCAATGCAGTGTGCGGGCATCCCCAATGCAGCGTGCGGGCATCCCCAATGCAGCGTGCGGGCATCCCCAATGCAGTGTGCAGGCATCCCCAATACAGTGTGCAGGCATCCCCAATGCAGTGTGCAGGCATCCCCAATGCAGTGTGCAGGCATCCCCAATACAGTGTGCAGGCATCCCCAATGCAGTGTGCAGGCATCCCCAATGCAGTGTGCAGGCATCCCCAATGCAGTGTGCAGGCATCCCCAATGCAGTGTGCAGGCATCCCCAATGCAGTGTGCAGGCATCCCCAATACAGTGTGCAGGCATCCCCAATGCAGTGTGCAGGCATCCCCAATGCAGTGTGCAGGCATCCCCAATGCAGTGTGCAGGCATCCCCAATGCAGTGTGCAGGCATCCCCAAACTGTGCAGCATTAAAACAAAAAAAAAACTTACCGTGTACTCCCCGGCGTTCTTGCCGTTCCCGACGCAGGTTCAGAGAGGGCCGATTCCCGCCAGGGGGGGCGTGTCCTGTGACTCCTGTCAGCGTTCCCCGGGCGGGAACCGGCCCACTCTGAACTTGCGGCTAACTGCCGCTTCCCACCGCTGATACCCACCGTATCTGCAAGAGTGTAAGAGACGGTGGGGAGCAGCGGCGGGGAGTGGCAGTCAGCCGCAAGTTCACAGTGAGCCGATATCGGCCGGGATGGGCGTGGCCTGACGCTGGTAGGAGACACAGGCCACACACACTGCCGGCCGATATCGGCTCACTGTGCTCGCTGAAACTGCGGTTTACTGCCGCTCCCCGCCGCCTCTGTAGGAGGCTGCAGGGAGCTACGGCCATGGAAGCGGCAGTCAGCCACAAGTTCACAGTGATCTGGTTCCAGCTTCTGGGTGGGTGTGGCCTGTGACACCTGTCAGCGTATTGCATGATTACCCTAGTGTAATAGCCCTAACTAATACTGGATATGCTAGTGCTAATATCATAATTCTCTTTTCCTACTGAGGTGGCCAAACGCTCCTGATAACATCCAGAATTTCTTATACACAGATTCACTTGCTGTATCCTTTTTATATTACCTATATGACCAAAGATCTGTAATCACTGTATATACGCATTTGATACCCTAATACATTTTTAATTGCAGATCAATCTTTTTTGCGTTTTGCGGTGTGCTTTTGATCCAATTAATTATTTGCTATATGTTTATGGGGTGTCAGGTGGCGAGACACTCCGGATCTTTTTTTAGCACCCTCTCTATTTATTTTCCTTTGCTGTGCCGATTACCAACCGCTAACCTTACAGCAAACAGGCAAAATCCAATAAACAATCCGAATACAGGGGCTGGCAGCTAACAAGCAAAGTCCAATAAACAATCCAAAATTCTAACCGTGTAATCCGTGCAAGGGTTAATCCAGTAGCTGATCAGGAAGCAGGCCAGGTCAATCCAGTATAACAGTCAGGAGTTGCAGGAAACAGGAATCACAGCTTCCAGGAACTGAGCTGATAACACAGCAATGGCCAGCTGTCCATTTAAATTGTGTTGACAATAAAGCTGAGCGGAATGTTTCAGGGCAAGAGTGAAGTCACGTCCTGTACACAGGCCAAGGAGAAGCCGGAAGTAAAAAGCAGGCCCAAGAGGCTAGGCTTCGTGCAGTTGCAGTGAGCTGAACACCAGGTGGCGCTGTTGAGCAGTGCAATGGATGAATAGCCAAGTCTAGTACAAACACCCAAGGCACTTCTGCGGCTGCGTGCAGAAATCAATGGAGAACGCCCGAGTCTTTTAGAAGAGTGAGAAAGGCGAGAAGACTTACAGATTGACAGTCCATACATGTGTGGAAACCAGCCATGTCTTAGCCACACCAGTAACATCAATATTTTCTTACAGTACCAGTCTAGTTTTACACATTGAGCTTTACTATTAGTTTCTACAGCAATGCAGCTGTCATTTTTCACTGCTGGTCTGAAACACATGGATCTCATATCCATCATAGCAGTCCTCCCCTTTCTAATTCTCCAACCACCGTTATATGCTGTCCCCTAAGTAACCTGCCTTCCCCTTTGTTTTGTCTCTTGGCCTCCTCCCTCATCTCTAGTTTAAATACCCCTCCACCCCTTTTAGTATCCTCTTACCCAGCGCAGCAGCCCCCCTTCCATTCAGGTGAAAATTATTTGCAGAATAGAGTTTGTACCCCAATGAAAAGTCAGTGTTCTAGGAACCCAAATCCTTCTGCCCTGCAACAGGACTTGATCCATTAATTCTTTAAGCTCCCGCTGTCATTCATATGTAGTGCATGGCACAGGCAGTATTCTGGAGAATACAACCTTGAAGGTTCTTCTCTTAAACTTTTCAATTCCTTAAAGTGGACCAACACCCTGTCCCTTTTTTTTTTTTATGTGTATTTTAAAAATATACTAACTAAGCAGGAAGACCCGATTTCAAAAGTTATGAAAAAAAAACTTACCTTTTATGATCCGGGTCCGCGTCGCTAACATTAAAAATTTCGTCCTCCATCTTCATTTTTCTTCAAACAGGAAGAGATCCTTTGACCTCTTCCTGTTCAAATCGCGCGCATGCGCGGTAGATAGGTGAAGCGCCGCTTGCATCGGGAGCGAGCGGCGCTTCACCTGACACTACTGCGCATGCGCGAGTCTCCCCCTGCCAGGGACGGGCTTCTATTGCGTTTCCGTAGTGCGCGGCGGTGAAGCGGCTACCGGCTGGATCTTGCACCACAGCCGCGTGCTCCAGATCTTGCGCCCCATTTGTATTCTCCGGATCTTGCACCCCTGTTGCGTTTAGGGAGCGCCAGCATTTTACGGCACGCTCACACTTTCGTTCAGCACAGACATATAAAAACAGTGGCCGCTTGCCGCGCTGATACCCACCTGCCAGCACTCCCTGAGCCCGATTTACTAAAAGACACATCCAAGTATCCCAACTTAACCGGTGATCCCAGGGCACATGTGCGGGCTCGCCTCCTATCAACATTCTATGTTGTCCATTTATATGAAAGAAAGCTGAATGGAGGGGGAGCGGCAGATATGCCCAGAGCTGTGTACCCACACTGGCCATTCAAATAGGCCTGACACAAAGGGATGCCGGGGATGCCACTGTGGGATCTCTTGAAAGGTGAAGTTTACGGCAATCCTGGGGGCATCCAGTATCAGGAGACCACCGGCCCAAGGTCTATAAAACTCTGCTCCTCTTTAAAGCGGACTGAAACCCAGGCCCTGGACTCCAGGTCTGGGGGGTGAAGGCCCTCCCCAAGGGCATCCTGCCTTGGGATGCCCCTCTGTGTGGTTTTTCAATATACTTAAGTCAGGATTCAATCTCATAGGCCATTCCTTGACCTTCTTGATGGCATCCCCGGCACCCCCCTATCAAATGCACGCACCCAGCCTGCATATGCTAATGGCTGTAGGCAGGTGCTTGCATACAGAGGCAGTGAGCAGCGGGAGGCACCCGGCCAGTCGATTTGGGATGGCCATCCTGTAAAACCACTAAGTTTGCTTCTATGTTTACCTCGCCGGTGATCTTACATTGCATATACGAGCTCTCAGTGGCTAAGAAAGCTGATCAAATGGCTGGCTGCCAGCCACCTGTGCATCCCCCCGCCAGCCTATGCAACAGTTCATGCAGCTGCTAAAGGGAAGCAGGGGAGGCCCCCCACTCGCCTATGCACATGGTTTGGGGTCGGCAGCGAGTTGGGGGGGGGTCACAGAGCAGGAATCCCTAATCGGGATGCCCCGCGGGAAAGGAAGTGACTGGCCCTAGGGTGCTTGGTTTACTTTAAGTGTGGAGCGCTTACCACATAAGATGTCAAGCTCGTCTCATAAAGCAGAAAGCTCTCCCACTCTCCCATATGCGATAAAGAATTTGCTTTTAGTGCATTGGCCCCACAGATAGAGAAAGGAGGGGTTATATAGCACTCCCTCATCTGCACAGAAGCCCTGTTTATATTTGCTTATTAATTAGGTGATCAGCATATTAAAAAGGCTAGTTATGTGCTTGTCGTGCTGGTGTAGTCACCCAAAACGATGGGTGAGCCTCATGGGTGCAGCCTGAAATGATTATTAGTAGAAGCGCCATCCGCCCCCACCCCCAGTGTCATCGGTGTCATCGGTGTCATCACACAGGCAGTGTTGTGTCTGCTGTTGTTAGGGACAAATCAATTATTCATCACATGGATGCATGTTTAATTGGTCACATGACCTCCAGACAGCAGGCACCTGTCACCTCCAGACAGCGTGCATATGTCACCTCCAGACAGCCGGCATATGTCACCTCCAGACAGCAGGCACCTCTCACCTCCAGACAGCGGGCATATGTCACCTCTAGACAGTGGGCAATCGTTACCTCTAGAAAACGGGCACTCGTCACCTCCAAAAAGTAGGCAACATGTCACTTCCAGACAGTAGCCACCCACCACCTCCGGACTGGCTTACCAACTTGTTGTAGGTCTACTTCATTGCTGGCGATATCTCAGCTTTTGCTTGTGCCAACCAGTGAATGAATGATAAATTTCTCTTTATGATCCGAACATTCTCAGCAGGCAGAATCCCCCCATAACATGTCCAGCAGGTAGAATCCCCCCATAACATTTTCAGCAGGTAGAATCCCCCTATAACATGTTCAGCAGGCAGAATCCCCCCATAACATTTTCAGCAGGCAGAATCCCCCCATAACATTTTTAGCAGGCAGAATCCCCCTATAACATTTTTAGCAGGCAGAATCCCCCCATAACATTTTCAGCAGGCAGAATCCCCCCATAACATGCTCAGCAGGTAGAATCCCCCTATAACATGCTCAGCAGGTAGAATCCCCCCATAACATTTTCAGCAGGCAGAATCCCCCCATAACATTTTTAGCAGGCAGAATCCCACCATAACATTTTTAGCAGGCAGAATCCCCCTATAACATTTTTAGCAGGCAGAATCCCCCCATAACATTTTCAACAGGTAGAATCACCCCATAACATTTTCAACAGGTAGAATCACCCCATAACATTTTCAGCAGGCAGAATCACCCCATAACATTTTCAGCAGGCAGAATCACCCCATAACATTTTCAGCAGGCAGAATCACCCCATAACATGTCCAGCAGGTAGAATCCCCCCATAACATTTTCAGCAGGTAGAATCACCCCATAACATTTTCAACAGGTAGAATCACCCCATAACATTTTCAACAGGTAGAATCACCCCATAACATTTTCAGCAGGCAGAATCCCCCCATAACATGCTCAGCAGGTAGAATCCCCCTATAACATGTCCAGCAGGCAGAATCCCCCCATAACATTTTCAGTGGCAGAGTCCCCCCATAAGATTCACAGTGGCCGAGTCCCCCCATAAGATTCACAGTGGCGCAGTACATTACAGTGAATTAAACAGTAAACAAACACATTTGACCAAGACATTTATGAAACAAAAATAAACTTACCGCATCCAGCACGAGATGAGACGAGAGGAGAGCAGACGCTGAATGGAAGGAGGAGGGAGGGGGAGTGAGAGGAGGGGAGGCGGAGGCTCAGGTGCCTCCAGCCAATCATGGCTGAGCACAGCTCAACCAATCAGATAACCAGACTGACTGCTAGTATAGCTGGGAGGCAGACGTGCACGCGCCCGAGGCCAGAGAGAGGACAAGCCACCTGCTAACAACGCGAGACAACAGAAGACCTGATCTCCACGGACAAAATATGCTAATGAGCGGAAAAGCGTGATTGACAGCGGACAAGACCTGGAGGGTGGGACTTCCTGTTTAGAAATATTAATATTTCAGGCGCTGCGAGGGACAGATGGCTCCAACAGTCGTCAAAAGGTAAGTGTCCTTTTATTTTATATATAATAAAGCTAAGTTGTTTTGGAGGGTGTTGGTCCACTTTAAATGTATTATTTTTTTAATTATTTTTATTGGGTTTTCAATGTAAATACAGGAAATACAATAGGCAGGTTCATAACATACATTTCTTGAAACATGTCTTTAAATGCATTCTTAAGGATCCTCCATTTCCCATTAATTCTGTCGTGGGTCCCCACATGGACCACGACAGCTGGGTCATCCCCAGCCCGTCTCAGTAAATTATCCACCCTGTCCACCACATGCCAAACCCTGGCACCAGGGAGACTGACACTGATGCATCATTACCCAACTTGGCAATTTTGCTAGGGTGCACAGACACAGGTATGGCCTCCCTTTTCTGTACTCCCTTTCTACTCCCTCCTTTTGTTTCTACCCCACTTAATGCCTGCTCAATGAGCAGAATGCCCTTTTCCATATTGTTAATCTCCCTCAGTGTTGCATTTTTGGCCTCCAGATCTCTAGCCCGAGCATCCAAGGTTGCAATATTCAATGTTCACATTTAATACAGCAGTAATCACACTGTAACTGCTGCTCCTGAAGTGTATACATATGACAAATTGTGCACTGAAGTAGACCTCCAATGTTGCTGGCCTTTATCCCAGTTACAAAAACAGCAGTGAAAACACAATTTTAGTGCTCACAGTTGCAGCAACTTTAGCTTTTAACTTCTTATTTTAGCTTTTTAACACTTAGGCAATAAACACTTAAACACTGAAAGTCTCCAATATCAAGTCCCTTAATGAAAAGTCCCCATACTTATAATACAAACTCACGTGAAAATACAACCAGAACTTGCAAAAGCTCCTAAACTCCCTTTAAAACAATCTTATTTATAACAAAGCAATACTTCCCTTCACCAGTGTCAGTCTCTGGCTAGTCTGGCAAACAGCAATGACAGCAGTGAGACATTTCAAATGCTAAAACTATGACAAAAAAAATTATTTCACAGAGCCAAATTTGTTTTTGTATTGTTTCCTCCAAACGTGGCCCTAGTCACATTCCATTGTTTGCACCCTTCACCCACCCAGTTGTTATATGTTAAAGTGGCATCAGCCCTCTGGTAGCATCACTGGTTTCCCTGTAGACTAGGGAGTGCTCCTGTGCCCAGCCTATCCGACATGAAGGCATTACAGTTGGGCTTATCCCACCTAGGGCCAAATGTGATTGCTCAAATGGTATGTGTGCATCAACTGTAACTGGCCCAGTGGGACATTGAACTGGTAGCTGAGGGGTTTTAACTTGTGAGCCCTCTCCTGACACAATAAGGTTAACCTTGGCCACAGCAGGATGGCGCCTGGCCACCCTAGCGGGGGCCTACCCCCTTCAGGTTTGGTGTACTGAGCAGCACCACCGAAGACTGAGGCAGCCGGCATCCTAGGTGGCTGTGTGTGCTTCCAGTGAGTAGATTTATTTTTCCTCTACCCTGTATGCTCCTGGATTGCACCCTCAGGCTGGTTTCACACCAAGCGATTGTGAGGCTTTCGGGGTTTCAGGGCAAGCGCCTCGCAATAACTGGTGTTCAGTGTGTGGCGGCTGTTTGCACTACCGCTTTCCACTCACTCTGCAAGTGCCAAACGCGTAATTGAAAGAGCCCATAGAGTACTGTGGGCAGCGTTTAAATGGCTATTGCAGGGCAATGACAAACGCCTGTAATCACCCTGGTGTGAAACCAGCTTCACTCTAGCTCTCATATTATATCGTCGGTAACTGCTCCCAGAAAGCGTCACCAACTTTAGGTTTTATTGCCTATAAAAATGTTTGTGCCTAAAAAACCTGTTCCAGATCCAAATCTCAGTTTCTGGTCCAGCTTCACTTGTTTTCAGTCTGTTATTGTCTAGTCACTACCTGTTATTAGTATTCAATCAACTCTCAGTTATTTCAATTTCAAACTGCTAGTGCCCCAAACCCTGCAGCACCCTGCAGATCTTTACAATGTGTCACGTAGCAAGCTAAGTGAAACAGAAAGGCAAGACTTGGTCAAAGAGAACGAACATTGGACCTCTGCACTGGTCAGATTAACCCTTTCAGTGCCAGTCTACCTAGAGATTTAGTCACCTCTTGTTGCCAAGCAATGTTTAAGCATTTTGTACAATCGTATTTTTTGCCCTATAAGACACACTTATTTTTCCCCAAAAGTGTGTGTGTGTGTGTGTGTGTGTGTGTGTGTGTGTGTGTGTGTGTGTCAGTGCGTCTTATCGGGCAAATGTGGGAAAAAAAAAAAGAAACGCAACTCACATTTCCAGACATCCGGCTTCACACAGCAGGTGGACGTGGCTGACGGGTGTCAGTGTGTGAAGGTGCCGCTGAGAGGACAAAAGTGAAAAAAAAGAAAAAAGAGTAAACTCACCTTTCCTTTCTTTTCCGCTGTCCCCGCTGTCTTCGCTGTAACGGCCGCCGCCTGCACGCAGACACCTGTCTCGATACAGCAGTGGGCATGGCCAATGCTCAAGCTCAAGCAGATACAGCTGCTTCCACCACTTCTTCTCCACGGCACCACCACACACTGACACCTGGCTTTATTCAGCAGTGGGCGTGGGCGACGTTTGAGCATTGGCCACGCCCACTGCTGTATCGATCCGGGTGTCTGTGTGCAGGTGGCGGCAAATACAGTGAAGATGGCGGGGACAGTGGTAAGGAAGAAAAGGTGAGTTTACTTTTTTTTACTTTTACCTATGGGGAATTGGAGGTGGGAATGCCACACTGCCTATATGGGAATGGGAGGGGGGATGGCACACTGACTATATGGGAATGGGAGGGGGGGTTCCACACTGACTATATGGGAATGGGAGGGGGGGTACCACACTGACTATATGGGAATGGGAGGGGGGATACCACACTAACTATATGGGAATAGGAGGGGGGATGCCACACTGACTATATGGGAATGGGAGGGGGATACCACACTGCATATATGGGAATGGGAGGGGGGATGCCACACTGACTATATGGAAATGGGAGGGGGGTGCCACACTGACTATATGGGAATGGGGATGCCACACTGCCTATATGGGAATGGGATGGGGGAGTGCCATACTGGCCATGGGGTATGGGGGGGATGCCACTCTGCCTTTATTGGTGGGATTCTACACCTTGACTATTATTTGACTATTATTCTTTGGGGAATAGTGTTTTAGCACAACATTTGGTTCAGAATATTTATTTTCTTTTTTTCCTCCTCCAAATCCTAGGTGCGTTCTATTGGCAGGTGCGTCTTATTGGGCGAAAAATAAGGTATATATAGGTTTAACTGTGATTTTTTCAGGACATAATAGGAAATTATATATTTTTTTTTCAGCAAGAGTTTGGCCTTTAAAGTCTAAATGCATGGCAATGCAAAAAACAATCTATGCACCGCAGTGGCCCTTGTTCAGGTAATGCCATCGCGTGCACACAGATTTAATGGCTGTGGCACCTGATAAATACAAGGCACTTTTGCATTCATGTAATGCATGCTGCAGACTTTCAGAATGTTTTAACATGAAATGTCTTGTATGTCATGTTTTCAGTTCTTTCTCAGTACTCAATTGCTTGTAAAAGTCCCGTTGCTCTCAATACAACATATGTATCAGTAGACACCCGTTTCTGCCCAAGATACAACCCAAACAGAAAAGAGTGCTTTATGATATTTTCAAATACAACTACTGTGCGCACTATCAAGTGGGTGCTTTCCCACAATATCAATCAAAGCTGGAAGTGAGTGGTGGAAACCAGCAGCAGGACGGAGGATTGGTGTCTTCTGCTAATCTCCCGGCTTTTCAACGCTCACTCCCACTACAGGGAGAGGGCTTATATACCGGTGGAGTAAGCTGGCATCAGCTCACTCGCCAGTAAAAAACGGTTCTCCCTGTGGCAGCGAGGTTGGAGGCACGCAGAGAATAAGAAGACTCCTGGCACTAGAAAATGGATGCAGGTGAGCTTTTCTTTTCTTTTCTTTTTTACTCTAAACGGGGAGAAATGCCAGGAGTCTGGCACTTAACGGTTGGGGATGCAGCCAGGCGAGGGTTTCATGGACCTTAAAGGATTAATACAAACTTCTATTGCACCATGCTGATAAGATGGTCAGAATTTGGAGCCAGCAGCCTGAAACTATAAACCCTTCCTGTCGGGTCTCAGCAGTACAGTCTGGTGGAGGTGAAGTAATAGTGTAAAGATGTCATCTTGGAGTCCAACTAGATGAATATCCCTATTAAATTAGTCATTCAATGAATGCCCATGCGACATGCAAGTACAAAGAGCCTACCCTCGTTCTTAATATAAATATGGCTGTCAGCGCAGAGCCCGGCCTTTATGCTGATTATTATGCAGCATCATAGATTCAAGAGCCATGCCCACTTGCTTCAGAAGAGAAATCAGATGATAAACTTGTAAACCTTGATATCCTGACCATTTCTTTTATTTTTAATTTAAAACAGAAAACAGTTTAGGACAGTGCCAAATGTAGCCTGACGCAATGTTGTAATAATTACACATTGCCTGCAGTAGCACTTTAATATGTTGTTTTAGCTGTAAAACGTGATGGGAGGAGAGCGGGTGATGTTTTTTCTTAGCTTAGAGATGGACTTTAACAAAATAAAAGCTTGTTTTCTTAAATTTCCTTGACCTTTACATATTTATAGTGTGATTTAATATTCTACACTTTTAAGTCTCATTTTAGTGAATTTAGTACATTTTATAAGTCACTTGCGGGATGAAATGAGGAGACTCTCTGCAAGATGCTTCCCTGAACAAACATTAATGAAAACACAAATGTGTACTTAGGAAATTACAGTAGCGAAGTAATAGGCTTATTAAGCATTTATTTGATTTTTCATCTGAAGGCTTTCCTGGCTTAAGTTTACTTATCCAGTCTTGGAATAAAGGGTGGTATTTGTTGGGCATGTGTATTGCATCAGTGCACAGGCGTGGACATGTACACACGCGTGGACTTTCTTAGCAACTTGCGTGTTTGTGTGCAAGCTTTGCACAGAGTATCCAAAAATTTCTGTTTAAGGATTTCACCCTGTGCACTGGGTATTCCTCTGGGTACACTGTTTTGATATTATTTTAGAGATGAGTGAACCAATTCAATTTGGTGCAAATCCGAATTTATTTTTGAGTCGTGCTGATTGAATTTTCCCTGAAACTCGCTGTCACTTGCCTGCATGCTGGCTCAGGGTCCAGCGGCAGGCGGCAGCGGGCACTGACAGCGAAGCCAGCTTCTCCCTGCTCCTGTCCTGCTCTGTGTATAGAACAACATGAGGGGACTGGGGGAAGATGGCCATGTTGTTAGCCATACAAGCTCACTTTTGGTATTGCTTGGACCGTGTCCACTGCCATCCGCTAGACCTCACCTCCTCCCTTGCAATCCTCAGTGTGGGTGCCCCATGCCACTCTGCACCCGGGCAGAGGATTCACATCCTCTGTGCCTCACTAAGTTCCCGCCACCTTGCTCCTCACCACAGAAAGGGGCTATTTATAGGATAGAAGTGAGGTGGCTGGTAAAGCCTATAAATAGCCCCTCCCTGCGGTGGGGAATGAGAGGCATGGGCCCAGTGCAGGGGCAGAGGGTTCCAGTCCTTCTGTCCAACTGAAGAACCTGAGGTCCAAGGAACAAGAAATGAAGGTGGGCTTTGTTTTTATCTTTTAGCAGAAATTTAGTACAAAATGTATTGGGGAAATTCAATGAATCTTCTGAATCAAATCTGAATCAAAAATTTTAGTAAGTTTGCTCATCTCTAAGTATAATATTTTACCAACAGGACTTGCCTGCCCTCAACATCCTGTTTGCCCTATTCATGTTTTGCCTGTCTTTGTTTGGACCCTCTACAATCCCTTAACCATTATCTGGTTCTGTTAACAAACTGTTTCCCACATTCCTCCATATTTACGTCTGCTTCCAGTATGGCATCAACTTGGGTGAGGTGGGCACAGGTAACAGAGGCTTGGGCAAGGCAAGGACAGGTACTAGAGGCTCAGGTAACTGTGGTGCTAGCATTACAGACTCAAGTGAGGCAGGCACAGGTACTAGATGCTCAGACTAGACAGACACAACCACTCTAACCTCTATGTGAAACCCCCCAGTGATCGCGCATTAACTCACCTCATCCCGGTCCTACCGCGCATGCATGGCCGCTCGTCTAATCAGTGCACTCGGAACGCACCCGACGTCTTAGCTCAGTGGCTCTGAGCACGCTGGCGGACGCATCTCGCACTTCCCTCTAACAGGGAGAGTGCCCGTGGGCACACGCCCTGCTGGAGGGATAGCGGGGATGCGGCCCGCGCATTCGCCGTTGGACCGGGATTAAGGTAAGATTAAGGTAACGGGCGACCTGGGGGGTTTCACACAGTGGAGCATCCCAATTTTGGATGCCCTATGGGGAGGCGGCTGATCCAGCTGGGTTTTGGTCTACTTTAAGTAAGCCAGACACAGGCACTTTATCCTCACGCAACCCAGGTACAGGCACTTCAACCTCAGGCAAGCCTGACACAGATACTTCAAGATCAGACATAAATTTAGCCTTAGAGGCCGATTCAGGATCACATTCAGAAACTGATTCAGACACAGATGCAATAGGTGCAAAACAGGTTCAAACTAAGAAACAGGTTTGGGCTTGAACTTCAGGGAAACTTCAGGCTTAAGTTCCAGGATGGGTTAAATCAGACAAAGAAATAGGTCTGGGACTAGACAGAAAAGTTCACGATCTGACTCACAGGCAGATTTGAGATCAGCCTCACAGACAGGTTCCCAATCACACTTAAAAGGCACTGCAGACATAAGATAAAAGCAAAAGTATTCTTGAGCTAGCGGAAAACAGCTGGGGCAGCAGAGTCATTGTGCTTCTTGGGGTGCAGGGAGGTTGTCATGGTGACTGCTGTATATAAGGCTCCTGCATGAATTTTAAGGCTGTCTGGAAAAATTGTGGATAGTTAGCTAGGGTGTGTTTTTTTGAGTAATGGGGGAAACACATTATATATATATATATATATATATATATATATATATATATATTGTGGAGATTAGCTCTGGTAGGCGACCGGGTGTCAGCAGTATAGAGGCGGAGGCAAACAGTTCAAAGTAAAGTCTGTGTTTATTTCACACATAAATCCACATATGTCCATACAGGTTACATCACCTTTTCAGGAAACAGCAGCATAAATGATTCAATCAGGCAAACAGCTTTTAGTCCTTGAGCAAACGTCCTGTTTACAGTCCAAATAGGCCTCAGGTCCGCATGAAACAGCCTCCACAGGAGATTTCAGCCAGGCTCACAGAGTCTCACTCCCATGTGAGCTCTAGACAAAGGACAGGCCACAGCTGATTCCCCAGGCTATTTAAACAGCCCGCAAAACCCGGACCTGGGTAGTGGGATGGAGTCCCACCCTGCTCTACTCCATCCCAGTAAAGCCGTCCCAGGTTAGCCTTTCGGCTATTCTAAAGCAACAGCAGCAAACTGCCACCAGCAGCTGATGCTGCAAATCAGATTACACGGCTTTACTGCACCAAAACCAGGTACATTGGTGCTACATACCTGCCGTCAATAACGGCCCCTTGCACCTTACCACATAACCCCCCCCACTTTGTTCAACCCTGAGGGGGTGGACACATGCCAAACAATGTGCTCTGGACAGGGCATCCGCGTTACCCAATAATCGTCCCGCTCTGTGCTCTACTGTAAACTTTAAGTTTTGTAACGACAAGAACCATCGGGTGACCCTGGCATTCCTGTCCTTAGCCTGGCACATCCACTTGAGGGGAGAGTGGTCCGTAACCAGCCGGAACCTTCTCCCCAGCAAGTAGTAGCGAAGAGACTCCAGGGCCCATTTAATGGCCAAACACTCCCTCTCCACTATACAATACCGGGTCTCCGCGGGTGTTAATTTGCGACTCATGTAGACAACGGGGTGCTCTTCCCCGTTGACTTCCTGAGACAGTACAGCACCGAGACCTACCTCGGAGGCATCGGTCTGCACTATGAACTCCGGGTCGGGTGTCACCAACACCGGAGACCCACACAGGGCAGACTTCAAAGCGGAGAACGCTTTTTCGGCCTGTTCATTCCACTTCATCATGACAGACTTGCGTCCCTTTAACAGGTCTGTCAATGGTGCCGCTAGGGTGGCAAAATTGGGAATGAACCGCATATAATATCCCACCAACCCCAGAAATGACTTTACCTGGCGGGTGGTGTTAGGCCGGGGCCAGTTACGGATGGCTTCTAGTTTGTTCACCTGGGGCTTGACCACTCCTCGTCCAATCACATAGCCCAGGTATTTTGTTTCTTCTAGGCCTAAAGCACATTTTTTTGGGTTTGCCGTCAACCCAGCCTTCCTGAGGGAATCCACTACGGCCTGGACTTTGGGTAGGTGACTTTCCCAATCCGTGCTATGGATAATTATATCGTCCAGATATGCCGAAGCATACCGACGATGTGGCCTGAGGACAATATCCATTAACCTTTGGAACGTAGCGGGAGTGCCGTGTAACCCAAAGGGTAATACCTTGTATTGGAACAGTCCCTCTGGTGTAATAAAGGCTGTTTTCAGCTTGGCAGCCTCAGTCAAGGGCACCTGCCAGTACCCTTTTGTGAGGTCTAAAACCGAAAAGTACCTGGCTTGGCCTAGCTTCTCAATGAGTTCATCTACCCGGGGCATAGGGTAGGCATCAAACTTGGAAACTTCATTAAGTTTGCGGAAATCGTTACAGAACCGCAACGTACCATCGGGCTTGGGAATCAAGACTATGGGGCTGGCCCACTCACTCTTTGATTCTTCAATCACGTCTAACCGGAGCATTTGCTGCACTTCCTCCGCGATAGCTTGTCGCCGAGACTCAGGTACCCGGTAAGGCCTCAACCGGACCTTGACCTGAGGTTCCGTGACAACATCATGTTGGATGACCGAAGCGCACCCAGGGAGTTCTGAAAACACGTCTGTGTTTCTGCTAATAAACTCCCTGGCTTCCTGAGTCTGTTTAGAGGAGAGGTTGTCGCCAGTTTTCACCTCGACTACTGCTTCTCTAATAACAGACCGAGGAATGGGAAGCTCCACCCCCATCATACCTGGTCGGGGACTGTCACCCCCAGGGGTCTCCCTGTCTTTCCATAGTTTCAGCAGGTTTACATGGTACACCTGCTCGGGCTTCCTCCGCCCAGGCTGATGTACCTTGTAAGTCACTTCCCCAACTTTTTCAATGACCTCATAGGGACCCTGCCACCTAGCTAGAAATTTACTGTCCACCGTGGGTACCAGAACCACAACTCTGTCACCGGGGTTAAAGTTCCGTACCCTGGCTTGCCGATTATAAACCCTGCTTTGGGCCCGCTGCGCTGCCTCCATGTGTTCTCTGACAAGCGGCAAGACGGTCTCTATCCGTTCCTGTAGGTGAGTCACGTACTCTACCACACTTTTGTGGGGTGTGGGTTGCTGTTCCCAGGCCTCCTTGGCTATATCCAACAGGCCCCATGGATGTCGACCGTATAAGAGTTCGAAGGGCGAGAACCCCGTAGAGGCCTGGGGCACCTCTCGCACTGCGAACATCAGATAGGGCAGCAGCAAGTCCCAATTCTTCCCATCCTTGGCGACCACCCTTTTTAACATGGTCTTTAAAGTTTGATTAAACTGTTCTACTAGGCCGTCTGTTTGCGGGTGGTAAACGGACGTCCGCAACTGTTTCACCTGCAGCAGTTTACAGAGCTCTTTCATTACTTTCGACATAAACGGGGTACCTTGATCGGTCAGGACCTCTTTAGGCAGACCTACTCTGGAAAACATTTCCATAAGCTCCTTAGCAATGAGCTTGGCAGAGGTGTGACGCAGGGGCACTGCCTCAGGGTACCGCATGGCATAGTCCAAGATCACCAGAATATGTTGGTGCCCTCTAGCGGATTTTGGCACTGGACCCACTAGATCCATGGCAATCCGCTCAAAGGGTACCTCAATAACTAGGAGAGGAACTAAGGGACCACGGTAATGAGGCTGAGGGCTGGTCATCTGACATGTTGGGCAGGACTCACAATATCTCTCCACCTCCTTGTACACACTGGGCCAGTAGAATCGTTGTAAAACGCGGTCCAGTGTTTTCTGCTGGCCTAGGTGTCCACCCAGAACATGTTGGTGGGCCAAATCCAACACCAATTTGCGATATGGATTGGGTACCACCAATTGTTCCACCACCTCTTCACGTACCTTGTTTACTCGGTACAACATTTCCTGGTGAACCACAAAGCGAGGAAACTGTAACTCCGCCCCTGGCTGTTGTGGTTCACCTTCCATCTCAAGAACATTCTCCCAGGCCCGAGACAGGGTCGGGTCCTGGTGTTGAGCGGTACCAAAGTTAGTTGTGGAGACATGGAGATCTGCCAACTCTGGACCTGTTGCCAACTCTTCCACATCTCCAACCATAACATTTAGTGGGGTTGACTCCCCCTCTTCCATTTTAGGGATGGGCACCTCTTCCACGGTGCCTCCTGATTCCGGTTCCCAGGGCACCGGGCTCTCCCCTGAGTAGGGCCAGTCTATTGGGGACACACACGCCTCGCGGGTTTCCGGAACTGCCAGCTTGGCCCACAGTGACCTGAACCCTGGAAAGTCTCTCCCAATAATCAGTTCATACGGGAGTTTAGCGGCGACAGCGACTTCATGTTTCCAGCTGCTGGAGACAGTGGTGAGAGACACTTGTGCTGTGGCATAGTCTCTCAAGTCCCCATGAATGCACAAAACCCCGGTTTTCCGCCCAGTGTACTCATCGGGCAGTACTAAGGCGGGTCTTGCCAGGGTAACCATACTCCCCGAGTCCAAAAGGGCCACAGCCAGGGTGTCTCCCACTTTCACCTGACAGAGGTGACTTTGCCCCACAAGCTCAGGGACACCGGCAGCACACAGCCTCCTGGCATACATGGAAGGGCGGTAACCAAAGTTCACGTCCATGGGCTCCCCCTGGTGGGGACAATTGGCTCTGATATGTCCCGGCTCCTTACATCCCCAACACAACACTTGGGCAGGGACTTTGGGGGGTAGGTCCTGAGAGGGTTTAGGGGACACCACTCGCCTGAGCTGGGGCGGGGACCTCCGGGGTTTCCCCGAATCCCTCCTCATGGAGCCACCTTGCAAGTTCCTGGTGGCCTCATATCGCTCCACTAGGTCCACCATCCCTAGTGCGTTGTCAGGGGATACCTGGCCAACCCAGTGCTGAAGAGGGTGCGGTAAAGCCCTCCAAAACATGTCCGCCAGCAAGCGGTCCAACATGGCAGTGGGGCTTAACAACTCCGGCTGCAGCCATTTTTGTAGCAGGTGCAGCAGTTTATAATACTGGGGTCGGGCGGGCTCTGCCGACTGGTAGCTCCACTGATGCACCCGCTGAGCCCGAACCCACACATTCACCCCCAGTCTCGCCAGTATCTCACCCTTCAGAGTCGGGTAGTCAGCGGCTTGGTCCTCTGGGAGATCAAACAACACCTGCTGGGGTCCAGACGCCAGAAATGGAGCGATTACATCAGCCCACTGGTCATGCGGCAACTTCTCCCTTGCAGCCACCTTTTCAAACACCGCCAGGTAAGTCTCAACGTCATCTGAAGGGGTCATTTTTGTGAGCGCCGAGCGGACAGCTTTCCGGGCATCGGGAATACTTTTGGGCGCACCTGCAGCTTGCTGCGCCATCATATGTTGCAAAAACAGCTGGTTGGTCTCATGCTGCTGCCTGTTGGCCTCCACGAGCGCTTTCACGACCGCCTCCATTTTGTCTGCAGTCCCAGGTAGCAGCCTGGCAGGTTTAATATAGGACATGCACAACAAAAAACTTTTTCGTCGGTTGCTCCTAGCAACGGCCTCACTGCTGTGCCCGCATCCGACACCAAATGTGGAGATTAGCTCTGGTAGGCGACCGGGTGTCAGCAGTATAGAGGCGGAGGCAAACAGTTCAAAGTAAAGTCTGTGTTTATTTTACACATAAATCCACAAAAGCATATGTCCATACAGGTTACATCACCTTTTCAGGAAACAGCAGCATAAATGATTCAATCAGGCAAACAGCTTTTAGTCCTTGAGCAAACGTCCTGTTTACAGTCCAAATAGGCCTCAGGTCCGCATGAAACAGCCTCCACAGGAGATTTCAGCCAGGCTCACAGAGTCTCACTCCCATGTGAGCTCTAGACAAAGGACAGGCCACAGCTGATTCCCCAGGCTATTTAAACAGCCCGCAAAACCCGGACCTGGGTAGTGGGATGGAGTCCCACCCTGCTCTACTCCATCCCAGTAAAGCCGTCCCAGGTTAGACTTTCGGCTATTCTAAAGCAACAGCAGCAAACTGCCACCAGCAGCTGATGCTGGAAATCAGACTGCACGGCTTTACTGCACCAATACCAGGTACATTGGTGCTACATACCTGCCGTCAATAACGGTCCCTTGCACCTTACCACAATATATATATATTTATTTAACTTTCACTATCTTGGGTTTTGGTTTTTGACCTTGGGGTATCCTGATTTGGGATGTCCCATTGTGTGAAACCCCCAGGATCGCTCTATAAACTCACCTTCCCAAACATTTCCACAGTGTATTCCCGGGCACTCTTCCAATCAGTGCTTTATGCTGTGCATATTAATGTGAATGAGGCACGGCAACACTGGAAGGTAAGTGATTGCTGGGTGATCACTGGGGAGGCCACACAGTGGAGCATGCCAAATCAGGATGCCCCATAGTCTCTTGGGCCGGCAAACTTGGTGGTTGGTTCTCTTTAGGGGAGCTGCCATGTTGCCAGAGCCTTCAACAGCAGACATGCTTGTGTCATTACAGTGGCTCACACGTCTTGGGGATACCAGGAACATTTGTAGGAACAATGTTCGGCCAGGTACTGGACTAAACTTGGAACACAGGGGTGCAGACCAGAATTAGGCAGTCTGAGTCACTAGCCAGGAACAGGCAGGCAGAGTCACAGACTGAAAACAAAGACAAACAGCCTGTTTACACCACCAGAGAGGCAAGCAGCTGATCACCAGGGCACGTTAGGGTCATAGTTCTGTGGGCCCAATGAGAATGAGGTAGAGAATACATATATATATATATATATATATATATATATATATATACTTAATATAGCTGTGGTCCAGTTGCAAAGAACCACGGCAGTTTTTTTGTATAACAATTGTTATTGAGCTAAGTCAGTGTTAAGTATAATTAAAAATTATGTAATATAATTATATTTTGTTTCTTCTATATTGAACTGTATCCTACTGAAACCTCAAATTTCAATAAAAAATTATTGAAGAAAAAAATGAGCAAATATGTCATGCAGGAGCAAAAATTGCACTCATTGGCACAGTTAAATCCAGTAAAATAGCCAATAGGTAAACAAACAAACATCACACAGGCTGGCCTATAGAGAGAAACCTAAGGCACCAATGCAAAAAAATTATATAAGAACAGAGTTGTGGCATTCAGCAAAGATAACAGCGCCAAATAAAAAAGTGGATGCCAATCTGATCAAAATGATGATGATATAAAACACCAGGCAGTATTTTTATACAATGGCACTATTTACAGCACATTCACAAGACTAGCTAATACTATTTATAAAGCAACCGTTACTGTGTGGTGTGCAAACGGTTCCAAACAAAAAAGATTTTAACAGCTAAAACATTAAATGTAGGTGCATACATGCCGCTCTGGAATGGTCACCTATTAAAATGAGCAATCCTCTTTTCCAAAGAATTAATCGTCAGATAAAATAAGTATATTCATAAAAGGTCAAGGCTGACAAACCACCACATAAATGGTGGACTTCAAGTTAGAGCAAGTATAAGATAAATATGAATGTTGAAATGAATTGGAAAAATGAAATATACTTAGAAATGGAATTGAATCAGAAAGTAATATTTTCCAGCCTGTGGTTCTACCGTGTGTACAAATTGGCAAAGTGCCTCATTCAAGCAAATGAGATCTGTAAAAAGGTACATTGTTAACTTTCGTCTTCCTAGACAGCAAAATGTTAATGTGCAGCCGAAATGTCTGCCAGAAGATAAAGAACTTTATAATGTGGTCAATAGAGCTCAGAGTGAAAGCCGAACGATTGAGTGATGAGGTCAAAGCCAGTGAAATAATGTTTCTGTTGAAGAAGAAATGCTGTTTGTTCTCTTCTCAGTATTATTGATATTGCTGAAAATTATCTTTTTTTTTGCTGCGGGAGCAGATATTGAGAATTTCAAAACAGAAACAAAACTTTAAAGCTGGTTAGTAACTAAAACATCTTATCACAGTGTTTCCATTAGGAATAAGTTGACTGGAAGTGGACCAGGTCAAATGAGTAAGTTCCTGCCCAAGGTTTTCTTTTGAAAATGGTAATAGACTAGTGATAGCCTAGTGATGAGCCAAAGCCGATTTCTTTTTCAGTTAATTTGTTATTTTTTTCTGAATACCACTAATCTTGATTTATCCTAATTAGGATACACACAATTGTTTTAACAAGGAAGTTAATTCACAATGTTCTAAAGTGGCAATGACATACATCCAAACTCCAAAGGTGCCGGGGAGGCCGATTCATTAATAGCGGCAGGGGCTGTATGGGAGCGCATGATAGCGACTGGCCCTAGCGACCAGCTCCCACCATATTCATTAAAAAATCACGCTCAAAAAATTATTGCGCTGTAAAATGCATGTTTAAACCCCAGAGTGCTGGCGGCGATGGGTTAAAAGTAGTTTTTTAACCCCCAAACAACTATATTTTTGGAAACCAAAAAAAAACCAAGTTTTTAAAATAATTTTGTAATATGAATACATTAATATCAGACCTGTAATATCAATTTTGTACAATTTTTTTTTTTACCTTAATTATGAATATTTAAAGATTGTTCCATTGAAATGCATTGGAGCGCGCCAGGTAGCGAGAGGTCATACCTGTCGCTGTTCAAGGTCGGACGCTGGTGCTGTGGGCTGAGGCTGGAATAATGATGAATGAGTGGCTATATGGCGCTATCTCAGTCGCTAAGCAGGATTGGCTTGATAAATGTGTGATTGTGGTGGGGAGCCGGCGTTCTCGTGGCGGGGCCCGTCATTACCAGCCGCTCACCAGTCGCTACCTGTCGCTATTCCATCATAAATAAGGGCCTAAGTGTCTACACATAGCAATAGTTCACAAATTGTTCAAGCTATGACACAGCGTCTCGATATCTCAGTGTACACAATGTGTATGTAGATGTACAGTGTATGGATGTTACTACATGGTAAAGAAGACCTGCATCATTGTAATCTTCATTGGCCTTAAACCTGGTCCTGCTGATAACCTGCTACCTCTAATTATGTCAATAAAGAATTACTTACTTTTTTACTCGGAAACCTTTGACAGAGGAACAGGCAATGGCTGCAGACTTGTGGAAACTGAGCCTCCATCTACAGGGTAATTGTGGTGCTGTAATATGCAGCAGTTTCTGGCTCCTCCAGTTGGATGGAGCTCTAGGAAAAAAAAAGTAGCTCTGGGATTTCCAGCATCGAGAGTATGGTATGGTAAAACAAACCTGCATCTTCTCTGGCACAAAGATGCCAAAGAGGGTATAGGCCTGCTTTGAGGTCTGCTCATAATGCCATATAAAAAATTCTTGCTTATCCCCCTACAGTAGACACAGTACTCCTCTACTACACACTGGTGAACAAAACGATTTGCTAACGGGATGTCCACAAAACTGTGCAGCTTCTTGAACACCAGGGTGGTTGTGAGTTGAGTAATTCTTATTCCAAGACACAATCATCAAAGAAACTACATACAGGATTATGACTATAATAGAGTATGTGACTATGCATAATATTACAAGTGACAACCAGCACGGTTTACTAAGGACAGAAGTTGCCAGACTAACCTGATGAGTAGAAGCATGGACAGGGGTAGCTGTAGATTGTTTTCCTGTTTTTTCTAAGGCATTTGACACTGTCCCTCATTTACTGGGGAAATTGATATCTTTATGGTTAGAAAGTACAGTTTGTAACTGGATTGTAAATTGGCTGACCATTTGCCATATGTACAGAGTTGCAGTTCATTATTATTATTGTTTATTTATATAGCGCCATCATCTTCCGTAGCGCTTAGTTCATGATACCAATTCTAAATGGCCTCAGTTGTATGTGTGTACCCCAGGTTTTAGTGCTGTACCCACTATTACTCAACTTGTTTATAAAATATATAGATAATGGTGTTAATGGCGCAGTCTATATTTTTGCAGATGACACTAATATATGTATCACAATGCAGTCTATCGAAGAGATTTACAATCTTCAGGCTGACTTGGACACTTCTCACAATCCTCACTAAACACAAGGGGGCACACTCCCTCCTTCTGGAGAAAAAAAAACAATTCAATCTTCAGGGCCTTGATGCAATAAAAAACATAATGCCTTTTACTCTTATTTTTTGCACAGAAAGTGCCAACACAATCTATTAACTTAGAAAATACTCAAAAGTGAGAAAAACAACCATGAAAAACATGCATATGGTTAAATATCATGATCCTTGGCACAGGAAATACATGGTACTGTTTCTCTCACACATTTTGCAGCAGGTTTTGTTAGAAGCTAACCACATCATTGCAGATTTCACAGGCAAAGGTGTTCTAAAATAAAGCCTAAATCTTGGTGACTGAGGCACACTTACTGTCCAATCATCCAGGCAGGTGCAATGGCTTGAGGTGGCACCGTAAATCCACAAAGAGTAGAGAAGCCAGCACTCCAATTAATAAACTATTTTCATGCAAGAATCAATCATGTAATCCACTAATGCGGGTGTTAACATAACCGTCCATTGTCCGTGAAATAGTCCCACGTTTCGGGGCATATAGTGCACCTTCACTTGGGCAGACAAAGAAGTAGATTGTTCCATCTTAGTAAATACCTAAAGGCCACAAGAAACCCCGCCTGACATCAATGATGACATAATCGAGTCATCGGGTCAAATATCCAAAGTCCAAAATAAATGTCAATTTGTGCAACTTATGCCTTGTCAGGCTATAAATAGATATTGCCCCCCCCCCCCCCCCACACGGTGCCACTTAGTTCATATCTGAACTAAGCAGCCCTACTGTCCCTAAGAAACCCAGCACGCTGCCCCTCTACCTGTGTCGGGGGAAGACATGCTCTCTAGGTGTGCCTCAAGTTCTGTCCAGCAACAAGTGATGGGTGAGCGCCGCCCTCCAATAGGCAGACTGCTCGCTCATATTCACTTCAATGGGCGGTTATGTTAACACTCGCATTAGTGGATTATATTCTTGCACCAATACAGTTTATTAATTGGAGTGCTGGCAAAATAAAAAAATATTTACAGCAGTAATGCAAGAATTAATGCAGAGCCAGTTATCTGATTGAATAATTCCAGGCTGAGATAATCTAATCTAACAGATGTTTTTACACATTAAACATGAGTTTTTGATTATGTGTATATTAATTCCTATGTTCTGTGCCAAACATGTCCCCCTTTTTTCTATCAGGTGATTTAGGCTATCCCTGTCTCCCCTCTCAATGATCTTCTATCAAATTTGAGACTGTAGATGCACAAAAATGCATTAACTCATTTTCAGAAAATGTAGTTTTGCTGCTCTTGTTTAGATCCCTAAAAACTGCATGGGAAGGGATTGGTTATGGTGGTGAGTACTAAGGGACTCCTGGTGTTTTTGAGAGGCTGTTGTTGAACTTAAAGGAGCACTATCACATATATTGGGCGAGAACACAGATTGAAGTATGTTTGAATCATGAACTGATAAGTACATTTGTTTCATGGTAACATGCCTGCATATTAGAGCCGTAGTCGTTTAAAAATGGCCTGGGTGACAGTGTCCATCACCCAGGTAGAGTCTATGTCATGTGCGGAGAAGTCCCCCCGCTGCTGGTGCTTGTAAGCTGAGTGGCCACTGGGTTTTTGGCAGTTTAGAGACAGCTAAGTCAGCCCTGCTGTCGGGCAGACATAGCCATGCTTTGTGCTGTCGGGCAGGTGCAGTGTTTTTGGCAGATGGAAGTACGGGCGAGATGGCTACATCAGCTTTTCTGTCGGGCGAACATAGCCATGCTCCATGCTGTCGGATGGGAGGGACAGCTATGACATCTATGCTGCTGGGAGTCAGCCGAGCGAGATGAAAGAGATAGAGACCTAAGTTATTGTATTACAAAGTCTCAGTTGGCTTTTACAAGCTAGAGAGCTCAGTTGGTCGAATGATAGACTCTGACTCAGCGAGTCTAGGGTTCGAATCCCTTTTTTGGGTTTTTAATATACATTGTTTTTCTCCATTGTCTTTTTTTTCTCTTTTCATCCACTTGTTGCTCTCCAAATGTATTATTTTTCCAGTTATTCTTTCATGTTAGCTCTGCTGCTGCCTGCAGTTTCACATTTTCTCTTTCTTATTTTTACGCCATTTTATTTTTTCCATGTATTCTTCCTTTCAGCTTTGTGTGTTCTAAGCAGAACAAATCCCAGGAATTTCCAGAGTTTTGTTTCTTGCCCAGGGCCATCCCGACTTGGCATTCCCTGCTATGTGAAACCACACAGGCTCTCGTCCAATCAGCGACGTTTGCTTGACAAATGGCTCTGTTTGCACTCAGAGCTCAGCAATGGGGAGCCAGAGCAGCTGCATCCCTGGGTGCCCAGCCTATCTGAATAGCTATCTGTGGGAACGTACCTCAGGACAGAGATGCTGAGGATGCGTCCACAGCTATTTCCATTGCCATGGGAGCCAGGAAAACGGTGCATTTTGTGGCAACCTGGGTGGGGATTTGGGATGCCTCAGGTGAAGGCCAGTCGGCCACTTAGGGTTTTGTTCCGCTTTAATACCTTTATAGTAGAATTTTTTTTAGTCACTTTAGTTTATTTTGTAGAGATTTTATATATGTGGTCGTCATATCACAGAGGCAGCACCTCGTACATACAGAGCTGTTACTGCCATATACAGGACCTGCCTGTGAAAAAAGCTGGAGCAAGTTCACTGCAGCTGTTGCTAATAGATCAGTGGGCTAAATGCTGTGGCTGTCTGTTGTCACCTCACTGAATAAAGTGAAAATCCAGCAGATCCCCCCCATTCAGCAAATGGACTGAGCCATTTCATTTTAAAATGTAAGCCATACATTTTTTTCTTTTATATTACCACATTATTTATGCACATATTGCAAGCTTTCGTGGGGCTATTTTATTTAATTTAAATGTAATTTCCCTGGTCGTACTGCACATGCGTCACATGTAATCAGTGCTGTTTGCTGTGTCTTTTAGACTCCAGGGCTGGACTACCTGGGTTTTGGTCCACTTTGATGTAACTATGTAACTGTCTAGTTCAGGGGTGGGCAATTATTTTTTCCATGGGGCCACATGAGAAACTAAAAATATTGTGGAGGGCCAGGCCAAAAGGCTGAACCCAATTCTGCATAATATTAATTGTATTTCTTTATAAAAAGCAGTAAATTCTTTTAGCGGACATTTTGAGGGCTTAAGTCTTCTTGTGACAAGGATCATGCGCACAACTGGAGGGGAGGGTGATACTGGTTGGTAGGAGCCACAGAAAGGAGGCATATCGCCCCACAGATGTCAGTAGATCACTCTTCCACCACACTGGGCAGAGCAAATGCAGCCCCACTTCCCTTACTCTCCTTTCCCTTAAGCTTAGCAGCAGCCCGAGGATGGCTTCCAGTCAGGGCACTTATGAGTCCCGCCCCTCCACCCAAGCAAGATGTCGCCGGAGCCTACCTCCTTCTCTCCCCTGGCTGGGCTCTTCTTCACTGTCGGGCGCCCGCCTGTCCCTCTTCGCAGCGGTTCGGTGTCTCCCACACTGTACACAGGTGTGGAAGGCGGGATGCGCCGATCCCCTGCGAAAAGGGACTGACGGGCGCCTCGCAGGCAGCATGAGTGGAGGGATGCCGAATCACGAGCGGAGGGACTCCGCCAGCCAGCTCAGCCCGGGCCGGTCAGAGCCAATCAAAGGGCCGTATATGGCCTCCGGGCCTTACAATGCCCAGGTCTGGTCTAGTGTCTACAAGCAATGGGCATTTTTGGGTACTGACTTCATGCTAACCATCAGTGATTGGGGATTTCTGAAAATCCCACAATTTCAGATGATAATTTTGCCTCAGAAAAAGGTTGTTTTAATCTTTATTATTTATATTTTTCCATAAACGTATCCAGGGTTTAGTGTAAATCTCAGCTTTTCTTCTTTTTTGCAGACAGAAAGTGATGAGGATTCTGCTCAACTGGTCAGCAAAACCTTCAGAGGTTTTCAGTGATGCACAAGAGACTGGGAGAGAGCCTCCCAATACGGTATGGGTATTTTCTTTGTAACCTCCACCTGCCTTAGCACCAGGGCAGGGCGGGGGGCAATTTTAGACTGAAATTTCACTCTAAGGATCAGTTGTAGCCTAGTGGTAAGGAACCAATTTTGTGACTATGGGGTTACAGGTTCAGTTCCCACCTGAGACATGACTGATTGGCTCTGGCTGTGTGTGCACTCACTGTTGTGTCTACTACACAGATGTGTTAAATGTAGAGGCAACATTCCTATGTGTGAGCAAGCATAGGGAGCCAGGCTTCACCTGCCAAGGTGATATTTGAAGAGAAAGTTGCCTTTCAATATATGTATATATGTTCCAAAATGATGTCCTCAAGGTGCTGAAATGGTCTATAGTAGATGTCCCCAGAAATGCGTCCCACTGGTCATGCTTTTGGATTAAGTTTTTAAATTTGTGTTCCCTACAGGATTGTATCTATAGACTCATCTTGAAATAAACCTTATGAATTTTAATGTATAAGTCAAAGCTGGCTATAATGCTTTTTGGGGGGGTCCAAAAATCAGCCACCGTCGGCCAGCGTTTGACATCACTACTCTATCTGCTCTATCCACGATGTCCTCCCAGCCAGTCAACGAATACACTCCGAAGAGATAGCATTGCAGACACAGATTATGTGCAGGGTTGGCTATCACTCTTGAACCCATGGTAATGAAGTATTGTAGGGCCAAATGTAACCCCCCACCTAAAGCCTTAATGCTGAGGCACTAACAGAATATGGGCTGGAGTCCAGTGGGGCCATGTGCAGGACAGGAGGGGTTGGAGGTGAGACTAGAGCTGGGAGTGAAGGGGGTTGTTAGAGGCAGCAGTGCACTGACAGGAGGAAATTACATTGGGCACAGGCTCCAGATGAGGTGGGGACTACAACCAGCACAGCCCAGATGGCCTTACAACAGAAATTCACCTGACTCCTCCTAAGACCAGTCCACTCCTTATCCAGGGAAGGAGGAATGGGAAGTTGTTTTTTAGGTTCAAGAACCCTGGGGGTCTGTTTCAGTTATAGAAAAAAAATGGTATTTTGAGCTCCTAATTTTTTTCCCAAACAAATATTTATTGAGAATAAAACAATAGGATACAGACATCTCATCTATCAAAACTCAGTTATACATAAGCCCAAAGTGGGAGTGTAGCACAATATAACACATCATAGGAGATTATGCAGAGCAAAATAAGGTCAGCAGTAACTCATCCATTGCTTCTGCATATACCTCGTATTATGAATCATATTCTCATAGTTTTAAGCTCTATAGTAAGTTTCCCTGTTTCGTCAAATACCATCTTGCTCCCTCACTAGCACTCTATGTCACTCTATGAGACCCAGTGTGCTTCTCCTGTGTGAGCCTTGTTTCAATTTGATTAATTCTTGCGATTGTCTGACCCTTGAAAAAAGGTCATAGATAGCCGAAAGAGAGTAGAAGAAAAGAGAATGAGACAGTAAGTAGGAGATAGGGAGGTAGGGTAGAGAAAGAATGTGTTTGTTTGGTCTACGTCCACCATTAGCATGTATGACTTACACCAAGTATTGTTCGCTACCATCTATCCCTTAGCTTAACATTTCTTTGAACATCTTTGAACACTATTCAGGTGATCCACTTCTTTCAGAATGAGTCTGTTTTATCCTGCTACAAATGTATTATTTCCTCCATCTCTTCCATATGATTTATTTGGGCCAACCATTCCTTAATAGTAGGTGGATTGGGCGATCCCCAGTGTCTAGGTACAGTATTAAAATGTTTGCTCAGATGTGTTAGGGATATCAGATTCTGAAGATTCTAAGAAAGTGTCCTCCCCTCCAGTCTTTCTTGAAGGCTTTGTCTAGTCCTGATGGAAGTTCTGATTACAAGCAAAGTGTTAAAACACAGGGAGACTCCGGATAATACTACCATGAGCACTGCCATTATGATAGCGGCATCCCACTAACCTAAGTAACGGTCAAGCCAAAAAACACAAACACACATGGTTAATTGTGGGCACTGTCTCAATGGAAACAAATTAGAACAGGGGAAAATTGCTAAATACAAAAAACGCTTTTTTGAATAGTTAATTGCACCAACCCATCAAGCACAAAAAGTACACAAAAAATAAAAATTCGCTGATGGTTTGGAATACAAAGCCAAAATCCTCTTTTGGGCAGTGTCCCCTAGGCCTATATGTGTCAGAACTGCCTTAATCCAGTCCCAGTCAAATCTAACAAATGCTTTCTCAGCATCTATTGAAAGCATCATGGCCCTGATCTTTTTTTGCATAGCCCACCAATGTAAGTTATAGATCAAGTCTATAATGTTTGAGGAAGGTGTGAGGTGATGACCACATTGCTGCTTTGCAGATCTCAGATCAGATGCTGACATCGCTATCGTAGAATGGGCAGACACCTCTGGAGGAGAGTCTCCCCTAGTAGGATAAGCTTGTGCAATAGTCTATTTTATCCATCTGGCCATAGTGGATTTTGAGGCTGCTAAGTCTCTCTTTTTACCACTGAAAGTTACTAAGACCTGCTCTGCTATACGCCATTCCCTAGATCTTTCCAGATAAATGATCAAAGCTCTTCTAACATCTAGCAGCGAGAGATCCTCTTCCTTGCCTGCTCCTATTGGTAATATGGGAAGAACCCCTTGCAACCTGTTAGCGGAAGTCACTATTTTTGGCAAAAATAATGGATTAGGTCTAAATATAACTTTGTCTGGAAGTACTGAACAATAGGGCTCTTTCATAGATAACGCCTGCAGCTTGCTCACTCGTCTGGCAGAAGTAAAGGCTAGCAGGAAGCAACATTTTAGCAACAACCATTTCTCTGGAACTTTGTCTAGAGGTTCAAAAGAAGGTTCTATTAGTCCTTTTAATACAATTGACAAGTCCCATGTAGGAAAACCCTTAAAGGGTGCTGGTCTTTTGCAAATAACTGAAAACAATTGATTCATTCATTCTGTCTCAATTTTTATTAAAGGAAAACTGATAATGCAGAAGTCTGAGTCTGTAAAGTACATACAGCTAGCCCCTGCTTGAAACCTTCCTGCAGGAATTTCAGGACCGTACCTATAGCCTTTACTTCTTAGGATGGTCCTTTCAAGATCCATGCTGTCAGTTGAAGCTTTGGCAGATTCAGATGAAGAATGACACCCTGATGAATGATATTCGAAATGTCTGGAAGCCGCCAGGGACCCTTTTTTACCCTTTCTTCTTAGTTTCGTGAACCATGCTCTTTTTGGCCAAAGGAGCTAATGAGGATAACGCTGACCTCTGTGCTATCTTTGGGTTACTTGAATGCTGAAAGGAGGAAAGGCATAGGCAATATGAAAACTCCACGGATGAACTAGAGCATCCATTGATAACTCACCCTATTCCCTTGTCAGAGAAAAAAATGTCTTGCACTTGGTATTGCTGGCATTTGCAAATAAGTCTATCTGTGGGAGGCCCCAAGTACTTACGATTTGAAGAAAAACCTCTTGGACCAGACACCACTCTGCTGAAATTGCCAGCTTGACCACCAGGAGTTCTCTAAAATTCAAGGACTTGGCTGCCACTTACCCTGAAACTGGTGACTCTCCAAGTGGGCTCACCAACACCAACTGCTTGTATCAGTCGTGGTCACTACTGGGTTGATTTGTCTATATTCTCTTCCTTTCCCTAGTACCCCTGGATCTGTCCACCACCTGAGATCTTCTAGGACACTCAGGAGTAACTGGACTAGTTGATCCAGTGAGTCTTGTTGCTTGTCCCACTGCTCTAGAAGGAATTTCTGCAATGTTCTTGGGTGTAGTTGTGCCCATGGCACCGCAGCAATTGCCGAGGTCATGAGACCTAAGATTTTCATGATCTCACTTATGGAGACCTGAGGGACTGTGACTAGTATTTGAGACTCTGCTCTGATCCTGTCTACCTTTTCCTGTGGAAGAAAGATCTTTTGTTGAGTGCTGTCTATGTCGAACCCCAGAAACCTGCATTGATGACTGGGTGTTAGGGTGGATTTTTCTAGATTGATCACCCACCCCAGGCTTTTCAGTAAGGTCAGGGTCTCTTGATCTACTAGGAGTAATGACCTTGACTTGTTTAACAGGAGGAGGTTGTCTAAACAGGGCATCACCATGATTCCCTGTTGATTGAGATATGCCATCGGTTCTGCTAGGATCTTTGTAAAGGTCCACAGAGATCAGGACAGGCCGAATTGCAGTGCCTTGTACTGGTAGTGAGAAGTTTCCTGGTCTGTCTGAACCCCAAACCTCAGATACTTGTGGTGTGCGTTCAGAATGGGTATATGCAAGTAGGCATCTTGTAAGTCTAGGTTAACCATCAGGGAATTCTCTTTCAGAATATTCCTGACTGAGTATATGGACTCCATTCTGAACTTTTTGTATCAAATGAACTTGTTCCATCTCTTTAGATTCAATATCATTTGATATTTTTTTGATGGCTTCTGAACCAGAAAAATGTTAGAGTAGAACCCCCTTCTCCGGAAAAGGGGAGGTACTGCCTCTATCACATTTTATTGTAGAAGTTCCTGGAGAACTAGAGGCATCCCTTGGGAGCTTGGTCACTAAAAAAAGATAAGTGGGGGATATTTTCAGTGTTTGTAGCAAATCTGATTTTGGGTGACTGTTATCCAGGCGGCTACGAACCAGGAGAGTTGGCCACCCACCGAGTGTTCATTGTCAGGATTGAGGCTTAGGCCCCTCTGGAGGTTTGCAGAGTAAACTAAATCTTTTTGGGGGGCCTAGACTGAGTCTAAAGCTTCTTTGGGTCATTCTTTCTAGGTTGAGTTATACATACCGCAGCTCTGCCCTTTATTACTAATGTGGGCGTTAAACCTCTTTCTTCTAGTGGGAAATCTTTTCCCAACTTCACTTGACCTAGACAAGATAACATCTTCTTCTTCAAAGAGCAGATTACCATGAAACAGAATCCCACAAAGCTTGGTCTTAGAAACATTGTCTCCTGACCACCTTTCTAGCCAAAGGGCCCTTCTAGCGCAGGAAACTATGACTGAGGCCTTTGCTGTAGCTCTTATTGCTTCCTCTGAAGCATTAGTAGGGTAGAAAACAGCTCCGAATAGAGTTTGCAAGGTCGCTAGTAAGATCTCTGTGGGGGTATTACTCTCCATGTGACCCCTGAGGTTATTAATCCATACTTCTATGCTCCTGAGAATACCATCAGATGAGACCGTGGGCATCCCAAGCTCTTTTTAGGAGATTTTCAATTCTGCGATCCATGGGACCACGTAATGCACCCATGTCATCAAAAACTGGGAAAAACTTTTTTCTTGGGAAAATTTTGTACAATTTTTTTGTACATTTCATCCTGTATTGACAAAGGCTTATCATCATACTGAATTCCTGACTTTTTATAACTGGACGAGGAGTCGGTACGGTAGCACTGTAGCACGGTGCTGCCCCTGCTGCCACTACTGCTGCTGCCGCCGCTACTGTCACTGTTGCTGCTCCTGCTGGTGCTTTCCAAAGCTTTCTCCGACCTGCACACTGGCCGGGGATAAGTGCCGCCTTTCCACTTCCGAATTGCAGCACATGTCAGCACTGTAACCGTCTGTAACTGTAAGACGTCAGAGTGCTGGGTCACCAATCTCGAGACACCACCCCCAAAATTAAAAATTTTGGATGGAAAATGTCAACTAATTAAAGAATAACCGGAATCCTGAAATTGCTGAATCAGCACTCTGGTGAGTCATCAAACAATCCTTAAATGTCTGATACACCCACAACTTAACTCACTAAACCTGGTCATTATGCTAAACTCAGTGGGGAAAGACAGAGAGATCACAGGAGTTATCCATACAAGAGTATCAAGGATTCAAAAGTAGGTTAAGTGACTCAAAGTTTCATGCTCACCTGCGGCTCCTAAGGGTCCATTCATGGTCGTGCGCCAATGAATTTTCGCATGTATATTAGAAGCGCCAAGTCACACTTGGACTTTCACCTGATTCATGGTCGGCAAAGTGGGATGCACCTATTTTTGTGTGCCAATTTGTGCACATGTACCCACCAAAGCGCAAATTTGCACCTCAAAAATTCTGCAAGCACACACTGTCACTGTAAAGAGCAGAAAAGTGTGCGCAAATGTGGCAATTTAAAGAGTAGGTTTTCTCCAACAAATAGGTAGAGGAAACTGCCATTTCCAATGAGTAATAGGCTTATTTCATTCCAAAAACACATGCAGTATCTCGCATGTTTTTCAACAATTAAAGTGTCAAGTTCTTTTTAGGGATTGAACCCCTTTTTTGGGTTTTAGACAGAAAGAAAATGTTACAAAAATCACAAAATTTAAGAAAAGACATAAAAAATTGGGATTTTGGTCCCCAATGTTTAGCAAAAAAACCCTCAAAATAATAGTTAAATTATTTAGCATTAATATACAAACCATACAGGGAAGGGAGAGTTAACTCGTAAACTTTACGTGGTTGCCTCTCCGACCCTTAGGTGCCAGCCACGTAATATTCACAGGCCAGGTATTTACCCCTGCTAGCGGCCCAAAAAATTAAGAAAAACATAGACCCCCATAGAGACCCCTATACCAGTTCACAAGGCTTATGGGCTGGCAAGTCACCTGCGGCTAGTGGGTGACTTACTATTGTCCCCAAGCCCCCTATTACCTGCCTCCCCAAAGCCCGGGGGGACAGCTGGGCATGGAGCCAATTTAGGCTGTGCGGACTTGTAGCCAGTGGGGGCCACTAAAGCTGGCCCCTGTGCTAAAGTGCTCTTTTCAGTTTGGGGGGTCTCCTGGGCAAGAACAGGGGGCCTACTGATACATATTTGGTACTGTTGTAATTGAGAGAAATGGGGCTCACGCAATATGGTTTTCTTTAATAAAACCAATATTTTATTTAAATAAAGGAGACAATTTTCTAAAAAATTTAAAAATATATAATTTTCCTGGAAATTCCTGCAAAAATCACAGTTTTTTTAAGAATACTTTGAGGGATTACTTTCAGAAAGATGAGGCCACTACAACAAGCTGAGTACAGATAGAAAGCATAATGTGTGTACTTTCAGGGAATATATGGTTTACCGGGGGTATTCCAAATGTAACAGGTTGTTTTGGTTGAAAAAGCACAAGGTACGCACTTTAGGGTTGATTCAGAAACAGATACGTCTGGACTTTCGCATGTGTCTGTGTATGTTTTTGTGTCTATTTGGCATGGTTTTTACGTTACTTTTTCCATTCGTATGTTCGTTCCCGCTAATGCGTATATGCGCTTTCGAGGTATGGATCTAAATCTGATCATTTGCGCTAGTTCGGATCATTTTCGGATCAAAATCTGATATTTTGCGTTAGTTCAGATAAGTTACGTAATTGGGATGGGCTTGCGTCTGATTCTGAGACCTGATTGCCGAGGGACCATCGCCCTATAAAAAGGTTTCATTTGCGATCCACTTACGGGACCATTTTTGCCATTTTTGTTCACTGCATGAACATGTATTGCGGCTTTGTGGAGGAGTATGAGCGCCTTCAGCTCCAAGGGATTGCATGTGTCAGCATGGCCGAGGCCAGATTGCACCGGCGACGCATGCATATCGATCGCATGCATGACGTTGAGCTGTTCGAGCTGACCCGACTTAATCGCGCGTCCCTCCATAAATTGTATAGTGAGCTGCGGCCATGGTTAGCCTGCACCACAAGGAAGGGCAAGCAATTTCAGGTATGACCAAGATGCTTGGCTGCCTGCGGTTTTTGGCGAACGGCTCGTTCCAGAGGCTGGGTGCCCTCTCCGTGGGGATGTCCCAGCCTACTCTGAGCCGCGCTATCCAAGTTTTTGGATGGCATGGCTACCATTAGTACCAAATATATTTCCTTTCCGGATGACATGGTAGCCTGGAACGCGCTTAAGTTAGGTTTTTTTAATATCACCGACATGCCCAACGTCATGGGTGCGATTGATTGCACCCACGTTGCATTGGTCCCTCCCGCAGCCGACGAGTACATCTATAGGTAAGTTAATTAGGTAATTTTGTTATATTGTTTTGCCAAACTGTATTGTTACTATCTATTAATCCCTAAAGTGTCCCTGTGAACCAGTTTACAATGTTTACCTTAATCCCTCCTTCTAAAGTGTCCCTGTGAACCACTTTACAATGTATCTATTAATCCCTCCTTCTAAAGTGTCCCTGTGAACCACTTTACAATGTATCTATTAATCCCTCCTTCTAAAGTGTCCTTGTGAACCACTTTACAATGTCTACCTTAATCCCTCCTTCTAAAGTGTCCCTGTGAACCAGTTTACAATGTATACCATAATCCCTCCATCTAAAGTGTCCCTGTGAACCACTTTTCAATGCATACCTTCATCAATTATTTTCATGTAGGCCTTATCAAACCATTTTAATGCAGACCTTAATTAGTCATTCGAATGTTAATTTGTATTTTCTCCCACATACATATAATCTTGGTTATTTAAACTACTTACGTATTTGTTAATGTTATTTAGATTGTAGAACAGGTTTTTTGAGGGTGTTAGGAGTTAGTGTTTGAGAAGTTTACCTTGGCTTGCTGTAATTTTTTTTTTTTTTTGGTTTCAGGAACCGCAAGATGGCCCACTCACTGAATGTCCAAGCAGTGGTTGGCCCTGACATGCGATTCCTTAGTGTGCTTGCCGGGTATCCAGGCTCATCCCATAATGCTTATATCTTCGCCCGAAAAATGAGGCCCAGGAGTCAGAAAATCGGGCCCACCGGAAGACCCAGGCCGTAGTGGAGAGGGCCTTTGGACTCCTGAAGACCAGATTCCGATGTTTGGACCATACAGGGGGGGCACTGCAATATGACCCCAACAAGGTCATCAACATCATACTTGCATGCTGCGTGCTTCATAATTTTGCAATCATGAAGTGTGTCCCCCGGTATGTCAATCTGCCCCCCTCTCCACCCAGCCAGGAGGCAGATGACCTTTATGATGGCACCCTTAGTGCCTCTGGCCAATCAGTGCGGGCACATTTGATTTCATCCTATTTTTTGTAACAATTGTTTTGTTTGTTTGTTTATGTTGTTGTGTGTTTTGAATATGATTTGCCTCTGTGAAGGCCTTTTTCTTTTTTCCAAAAAGAATAGTAATTAGTTTATTACTAAAAATGTGACACCTGATTTGTGCCTCATGCATTTTCTTTTCTCATGTTTGTCCTTAAAAACCTTCATTAATATCCAAACAACCCAAACATTAATGCATCAACTTAGGCAAGAACAGCTAAAGTCACATTCAATATATTTTATTGAAATATGTCAATTTTTAGTTGAAGGGCACTCGCATACTCAAAATTATAACTTTCCCAGCCAAGAATGTCCCCCAATATTGCCAACAAACAGGATGAGCCAGCCAGCATTTGATTAGACCCAAGCCTGCAGCGTGGGAGCTTGAGCGGCCGCTTCAGTGGGGCTTAAGCTCAGCCATTGGCTAGTGGGGTATGTGAGCACTCTTTATGGGCGAATTCAAAAACAAACCAGCAAAGCCATAAAAAAACCAATCTTGGTAGTGCTCACCAGACAGGTAAATAGAGTGGGGATGTAGAGGAAAGATGTGGAGCAGATCCAGGTCAAACAGGTCTTAATATTGATGTTGCCCATAATAAGCTTGTGGTGGGCCTTGGAGGTGTCCCAACACCTGGGCATGTGTGGCATTCATAATCTGCCACTGCTCCAGCATCTGTCTATTGCTTGTTCTAAATTCATCGAGCATGGCAGTGAAGTTTGTATTTAAGGTGGCCATTTGTCCTGCCATCTGTGTGGTTAAGTTGGCCATTTGTTCAGACATCTGGCTGTTGCTTGTCCTAAATTCAGTCCACATGTTGGTGAATGTATTATTGAAATTCTTGAATTGTGCAGTCATCTGCGTTCGTTGAGTCACCTGCCGAAAGTAACGGCTGTCATGGCGCCATGCTGACTCCAGGATCGGCACGCGCCTCCCCTGGGAAACTGGTCGACGTTGTTCCAATTCCCCGGGTTTGAGCGCCTGCAGATGCTGGAGCTCTAGGGCGAGCAATAGTCCCAGATGTTCTCGGCAAAATCTCTGCAACAAAGCTACCACTGGGGACTGTAGGCTGAGTCTCAGCCTGCTGCCCACAATGGGCTGGCAGCATGCGTCCAGCTTCACTCTGCTGCAGAGGATTTGGTGCAGTAGGATGCTGGGGAAGTGGCAGATTAGGTTTCAGGGGGGTAATTTCAGAAGGTCCAATCCGGCTGGCATCCTTCTCCTCCTCCATCTCCTGAATTACATTCATCAGTGTGGGAGTCTGTTGGGACATGTGAAAAAGTTTCAGATTTGGTTCTAATTATCATGTGCATTCACATGCATCAGCAGTTTCATCAAAGTCCACTTACCCTATATATCTGTTCATGTGTCCTAGGCAGCAGGGAAGTAGACAGCGTGCTCAAACTGGAGGAGGCTTCCACACTTCCAGAGGCTGGATACTGGGCTGGGTTTAAAAGTAAAAGGCACGTAGACACACAAACATCCATTGATGAGCATGATGAGTACATATACTTTAGCAAACACGTGGCCAAGCATGAATGACACCTCCCCCAACGGTCCAAGTTGACCTTCACAATGAATGTCAGTATCTGTATGCCTCACCCTGTACATACAGATTGGTCACCTTAAATAATACAAATATGCATGTACTGCATGTTAGGAGGCTTTACAGATCCTAAATGGCGCATTAGGGGCCCACAAATAGCTTGCAAATAGCATTTGGCTTCAGATTCTGCTGCTGTGCATTCTTCCTATGTAGACCTTTCCCTGACCCCAGCTCAAGTTTGTCTGACCAAAGCACAGCTACAACCCCAGTGGTAGAAAGACAAAGAAGTAAGTGTTGTCTATTATTGACTATATTCACATCACATGCAGTGCTTTGGTAAGATAAATAGTTTAATAGTGAGCAGAAATACTGTCAAAGGTCATGTATGGCCTGCAAACCTTTTTAAGGTTCATTAACTACTGCACCCTGAGAGAGTGTCCATCATGAAGGGCATTCCTCAGACATTAAACACCCGCCTAAAACAGTAACCTCCCCTCAAAGCCACTCCCTAGGGGCATGGTGTTCATATCTGTCTGTGAGCCTCATTTCACACGTTTACAATAGTTCACATTCAAACAAACATAACTAACCTGCAGAAATGGTATGGATGTCCGTGTCCTGTCTTCCAGAGAGGCTCTCTAATGCGACGGGGTGTATTAATGCCAGGACCATTTCTTCAGCTCTGGTATATTGTAATTTGGTGGGGAAGCCTCCGCCAGTTTGTAAGCTGAAAAATAGAGGTTAACAAATTTTGGCCATTCTGGTCACTACAACAAGCAGCAAAATGCACAACTCAAATATGTACCTGTGATTGCGCCGTTTATTCTGTTTCGTCTGTGCTGTATACTTCAGGTCAGATATTTTTCTCTGTATCTGCTCCACATCTTTCCTCTCAACCCCCGCTGCATTGACCTGTCTGGTGAGCTCGTCCAAGATTTGTGTCTTTCTCATTTTGCTGGTTGATTTTGAATGTCGCCCAAATAGCTCATCATAATGAAGTGTGAGGCCACTTGCCCATGCTAGGGTTTGTGCCTCCCCAAACCGGCCACTCAACTGGCCTCGCCGCAATGTTCGGCCTAATAGTTGGTCTTCTGGGTCATCTCTGTTTGGTGGCAATTCGGGGGACATTCTGGGCTGGCTCTGTGGTGATGAATCGGGTGTCAAGTGGCTGGAAAAAGACTGGACTCGCATTAGGACTGGGGGTCCTTGCCTGGGTGGCCACCAAACTTCCAGGCGTGGATGTTGCATAGGTCTCACTGGTTTCCACCTGTGCCAGTGGCAAATGTGTCTGAGGAGGAGGGGGTGTGCTTGGGGGGCTGGGGCTTCGGGCCCTCTGCTTCTTTGTGCTCTTTGAACTTGTGCTCGCTTTATCATGGGATGTGCTTGCGCGGGGAGCAGGAGAGGGTGTTCTTGTTGGGCTAGGGCTTCGGGCCCTTTGCTTCTTTGTGGCCTTGGAACTGGTGCTCCGTTTATCATGGGATGTGATAGGGCAGGGAGGAGGAGAGAGTGTTCTTGGTGGGCTGGGGCTTCGGGCCCTCTGCTTCTTAGTGCCCTTGGAACTGGTGCTCCGTTTATCATGGGATGTGGTAGGGCAGGGAGGAGGAGAGGGTGTTCTTGGTGGGCTCGGGCTTCTCACCCTTTGCTTCTTTGTGGCCTTGGACGTAGTCATACCTTGCTGCTTGGATGTGGGTGCCTTCTTTTTTGAGGTTCCTTCCTTGCTTGTGGTTGCTGTTTTGGATGTGTCGGGATTTGTGGCCAATGTCGCCTTGTGGTGGACACTTCACGCACCTTGCTAGTCGCTTGGTGTGACCGAGTGCTCGGTCTGGAGGATGAAGTGTCCTCATGCCGCTGTGGCCTTTTGGTCTTGGCCTCCTTTGCTGCTGTTTACTTTCCGTTCGCTTTTTTGGGTGCCATGCTGACAATCTCAAAGAGAATGAGCTGTGTGTCCCTGACCCTCACTAGCATCTAGACGGATAGTTTAAGGCTAGAAATGTGTTTGGGAAGGTCATTTAGTCAACTGATCTAATTGTGACAGATATTTGTATGCAGTTTGATCTAACAACTATTTTGTTTTTTGTGTGTTTTAGACTATGCTTCAGCGCAGGTACAACTACCTGCCCAACGCATTCGAGAAGAGGAACGTGTCCCTGGAGATCGTGGCCCGGATCCAACAGGAGACGGACACCACCTTCACCCATACGCAGATCATGCAGCACTGGTCAGACCTTAAACGACTCCACATGCCCCGGGTGTGGCGATTTTTTGCTCTCCATTTCCCAAGTAAGATTGCATGCTAGATGTAACTAATACAGAAGGTAGGCCTTTATTTATAAATGCTTTTCTTTTCTAGTGTTGGAAATGGACTATCGCATCAGACGCACCCGGAGGCGCGCAGTCCGGCCAGTGCGGCATGAATCTGCAGCAGGAAGTGAAGGTGGTGGATCTCCAGGGCCAAGTTCCTACCCCTCCTTTGTAGCGGCGTCAGACCAGCCCCTGGACCTTTCTACAGAGGAGGGGCGTCATGGCGTGGGCAGGGAGTCGTACCAAACGACGGAGCCATTAGCCTCTGGTATGTGACTCTTAATGTAACCCCACACACATACATGCTATTTAAAACAAAACTAATTACCTTAATCTCTTTTTATAGATGAATATGTAGCGGGTGAAGGATCTGGAGCAGAGACTGCAGCAGATCATGCCCAGGAGGAACATGGAGAAGGTGGGTTATGTCACACACACATTCTAAGTGTCATTTGCCATATGGCCTTATGAGTTAGCTTGCAACCTAATAATCATTCCATCCACAGCTGTTAAACATGTATTTGCAGAACAATAATTTTTGTTTCTTTTTTTAACAGAAACCGCACGTGCCAGATTGGCACAAATCAGTGCCACAGTGTTTCAGTTGGTGGGTGAGATGCAGGAGCTGCGCGATTTGTTGGGGACCACAGATGAAGATTAATTATCTGGGGCCTGCCATTGCTTTGCATATATATTTATATTTGTTAATGTTTTTAAAAATATTTTTATATTTTGTAAAAGTGAAATTTTTATATAAAAAAAAAAGTTTGTACTTGGCCAAATTTTTAAACATTTTTACAAAAAAAAAGGCAAAAAATGCCATTTGTTAGTAAAAACCAAAAAACAAAAACTTGTTTATGTGTCATTTTCTTTTAAAAATACATTCATTAAGGGTTGGTTACTACAATACGAAGGAAAAACCCCACATTTCGATATGATGAATCGCCAGACTGCGATGTGATTTAGGTAAGCATTAGGTGCAGGAAATGGAAGAATATACAAACCGCGATGTGATTTAGGTGAGCATTAGGTGCAGGAAAGGGAAGAATATACAAACCGCGATGTGATTTAGGTAAGCATTAGGTGCACAAATGGAAGAAGAATGAAACGACGATGTGATTTAGGTAAGCATTAGGTGCACAAATGGAAGAAGAATGAAACCGCAATGTGATTTAGGTAAGCATTAGGTGCGTAAATGGAAGAAAAATGAAACCGCGATGTGATTTAGGTAAGCATTAGGTGCACAAATTGAAGAAGAATGAAACGGCGATGTGATTTAGGTAAGCATTAGGTGCGCAAATGGAAGAAGAATGAAATGGCGATGTGATTTAGGTAAGCATTAGGTGCACACATTGAAGAAGAATGAAACCGCGATGTGATTTAGGTAAGCATTAGGTGTGCTAATGGAAGAAGAATGAATCCGCGATGTGATTTAGGTAAGAATTAGGTGCGGGAAATGGAAGAATGTACAGACCGCGATGTGATTTAGGTAAGCATTAGGTGCGGGAAATGGAAGAATATACAGACCGCGATGTGATTTAGGTAAGCATGAGGTGCACAAATGAAAGAAGAATGGAACCGCGATGTGATTTAGGTAAGCATTAGGTGCGCTAATGGAAAAAGAATGAAACCGCGATGTGATTTAGGTAAGCATTGTAACAGAAGTGAGTGAACAAAATATGTAGACGAGCACATTAATGAGTTAATTTTGTTGTGCGCAGCCTTAAGGTCGTAACGATCTTCGTCTGGACGTTTATTTATAGAAAAAGTAATTCTGAATCTAACGGGAAACGTAAATTATTTGTTCGAGGCGACGTTGGAAAAAGGCCAAAAACTAAAGCCTACGTTGTTTCATGAGTAACATAAACGGAAAATGAAAGCTGAGAAATGACATTCTCGTTGTCATACGAACGGACGAAGACTTTACTGAAGGTTTGCGATGCATACTTAGAATCACTCATACACTCATACGAAGGCGGGTAAAATTCAAAAAATAAACAGATAGACACAAAAACGAAAGTATTTTTATGTCTCTCTGAATCAACCCTTTTGTCACGCACATGCTTTACTTTGGGGTGTTTGGCAACTGTTCCCTTGACACTACCTATGCATGTTGAGAATTGTTCGGTTTGAGGGACCTTGCTTTTTCAGATTTAACTTGTTTTTTCTAGTTTGCATATAGTTTCTTTTTAGGAAAATGTGACTTTGATTATTCTTTTTTTTATTATTTTTAGGGAATCTCTGTGCAATCAAAGAATTCATTGAGGGATTACTTCCAGAAACCTGCACCCACATCAACAAGCCTGGTACGCCTTAAAAGCTTTAGGTGTGTTCTTCCAGGAAATATATAGTTTGTGGGGGTATTTCAAATGTAAATGATTGTTTTTGTTGAAAAACTGCAAGGTGTGCATAGCATAGTTGTATTGTATCTGAAAATCTCCTGTTTCAGTTGGGTGGAGTCTCCTGGGCAGGAAAGGGTGTCTACCAATACATATGTGGAACTGTTGTAACCAGGGGAAATGGGGATTCCACACCCAATGTGATTTTATTGACAGGTTATGAGGCCTTGTGTAGATTGATTATTGACGAACTTACATTTTTTATTACAAAAAAACTACAAATTGTAAAATATAGATTTTTTTTTATTTTTATGCACATATTTCACCCAAAAGTTTTGAGAATACACAAGAAAGGCCAAACAAGACATTCATGTTAGAGCCCAGACTCTGCTGAAAAAAAACAATATATAATTTTCCTTGGAAATTCTTGGAAATATCTTCAAAAATCACAGTTGAACATGTGTAGCGCAAAATAGTGAAATGTGGTCTGGCAACAGAGGGTGACAAAGACTCTAGGTAGGTTGAAGAGAACTTCTGGGACAAAACATTGGGCAAAAAAATCTATTGAATCAGAGTATACCTCAACCCCCCCCCCCCAAAAAAAAAAAACTGAGAAAGCAGATTCTCCAGAGAATACACTCCAAAATGGTGAATAGAGTGTCGCAAAATACACAGAATCTGGAGAGATCAAATCACTATGGAGAAAAAGGAAAGGAAAGGAGAGAAACATGGGGGAGACATGGGGACCAATAAAGGGCCTAGCCGGCCAAATGCGCATGGGCCAGGGCCATTTGTGCTGCAAAACAGCAGAATTTCAGGTGGAAGGCATCAGAAGCGCATGAAGCCATGAATCATGTGCCTAGGTGCATGCGGAATTGTTTGTGCTTGGATTTGGGTTTTTGGCACTCCGACCATGAATTTACCCCATAGAGGCTCTCGCTGTACTCTCAAGAGTCTATGTCAGGGACCAGTAGCCAAGCAAATTCCTCAAACCAGGCTGGAGGCTGCAGAAATCAGGAGGGTCTTCCAATGTGTGCAGTATCTATGTCCTCCCATTCATCGTAGCTGCAAGGGCGAAGGGGATCTCCACCTGTATGGGGTGCCTCTCTCATGTAGTAAAGGGGTTAGGGGTCTCTACGGTGTTATAAGATGATCATCAATAAGTCCTGATGCCGCTGCACCTCATTGTTAAAGAGAATTGCGTATCTTCCTCTAGCTTTTTAGGGGATCTCTTCTTTGAGAAGTCCTTAGGTGGCATACTATATCTCTGGGAGAGGGCTCATCCACACTCCTGGTGCAGGGGGCTCTATGGGCCCTGATGAAATGATAGGTGAATCAGGGGGTCCCTCCAGTAAGGTGTTAAAAATGGAGGAGAGGGTGCTTGGTATTTGGTCTTGTGAGACTGCTTCTGGGACTCCCCTGAGCGTTATGTTACATCTTCTACCACTGTTATCTAGATCTTCTATGTGTCTGTGAGCATTGATCAGATGTCTGTTGTGGGTGGCCACAACCTCACTCACCTTCTGGTGCATGTTTCCTCCCTCTCTACGTGATCTATTCTACGGGCCAGGTCCTTGATCTCTGCTTTCAGATCTTCAATGGCCACCATGATCAAGGACTGGATATCCCCCTTTATTTGGGCCAGTTCATCTTGTATGGGGAGCTGGCTGAGCTGTGAAGCCAGTTCTGTCCTCCCCCTCTGCGGCTGTGGTGCTCTGTCTCGGTGAGCTCGGTGAGCTCGGTGAGGAGGCCAGTGCCATCTTGAACAAGTGATGTGCTAGGTCCTTGGGAAGCTGAATCTAAAGATTTTAGGTATGTTCCTGCACAGCTGCGATGATGTCTGCGACTCCTTTGCTGCTTTGTTGCTTGTTGCGGACCGTCCACTTTTGCCTATAGCTACTTGGGAGTTGCTAAGATCAGGCTGCCTAAGATCTTTTTATTCAGCTTTTTGTTGGGACACCAAAATCATATGCCTTTGTTCACAATAAAGAACCTCTCCATGTTGGAGATACAATACTTTGCACCAACAAAGCTTGTCTCTGAATTTGATTTTGGAACTTTTGCCAGATTAACTGCAGTTTACAGTTATGGCTAGCGCGGTCAGTACTGAGACATGTTCTTGAGCTATTTTTGGTCTGCTTGGAGGTTTGGAACCTTACTGCAGATAAAATAGTGGGAAACAAATGCGCTTTGAGACCATTTAGATGAAATGGTTATACAGTTTCAAAACAGGACAAAATTAGTTTGGTTGTTTCAGTAAGTAGTCACAAATAATTGTTATTGCTTTTACCTATAGATTTGATGGCTAAATCAGTTGTTGGTTGGTTAATCCGTTATAATTATATGGAGTGTTTGAGGATGGCAATGGTCTGCCTTAAAACTAACACAAAGGAAATTACTGTTAGTTAATCCTCTATTTCTCTCCTGTTGGTAGTGGAATAGTTGTCTGTATATTTCACTACACACAGGTGTGGTCCTTAGGGACCATAAAGTTTTTTGCAGTGTGCACTTTTGTTAGAATCAAAAATAGAAAACGTCAATCAGGATGAAACGCGCGTCTGTGAAACTTTCAACCTACAATGATTAACATTACCAAGCCACAGGAGCAGTGCCTACCCCCCGAAACTCCCGCTGCCCAACCCGCAGGCTCATAGACCAGGCTCATAGATGAGTTTTAGCAAATAAAGGCGCTTGCGCATGACTCTACAAAAACTGACAATAGAACAGCTCTTAAAGCTACAGACACAAAGATACACAGGAAGGAAACCAGTGTGTACATTAGATGCAACAAACAGAGACACATAAAGAGAGACTGTACTATATGGAAAGCAGAGCAAATGAAAGAGTGTCCTTCTTATAATATATATATTGGCTGTGTTCAATCAATCAGCACACTCGCTTTCACTCAACTCCCTTTAGCTCCGCTGACAGCTAAGCCGTCTAGACGGCTAAGCAGTCGAGCACTGCCAAAGGGAGCCAAGTGCGCCACCACCCGCATGCCCTGCTCACCTCATTCAGAAAGGCTGGTCGTGGGTATACGCTTGGCAAGAGGTGAGCTGGGATGCGGCCGCGGCACAGAGACGTGGCTGGGGACAAGGTGATTGAAACAGGGCTTCTGGGGGGTTTACACAGCGGGGCATCCCAATTCAGTATGCCCCCCATGGAGTGGAATTTAGAGTCTAAAGGACTCCAGGGCCTCCGATGTTTCTCTTTAAAGTGACTCAGGTGCTACCAGTCACATGCCAAGTGATAGAAGCTTTTTTCACAGAACCTGATCTAAATAACAAAGAGACTGTTTATCTTGCAGATGGCAGTAAAATACATGCAAAAGGATATGGGCATGGAACTCTTGTATGCCCCTATGAAGTTGGACACAATTTAGCCATACAAGTCAAGGATTTGCCTGATCTAGAAGAGGGGCCTTATCTGTGAAGTGTCTGACAGCTAAAAGACTCACTGTAAAATTCCAAGTTGACAACAGTTCTAACCTGGATGGCAAGCAGACCATAGCAAGTGCCAAACTGGATGACCATCTGTATCACCTCAACACAGTAAAGGAAGGAATGAGACTATGCAGTTATAAATACAATGACTGTATACACATGTGGCACAGGGGTTTAGGTCACAGACACCCAGAATGCATACAGGAACTACAAAATGGCGATCTGACAAAGGATATTAGAGTAATCCCTTGTCCAGTTACTGTTAAAGTGGACCAACACCCACTGCTGATCGGCCCAAGAATCTATAAGATCCCCGGGCCGATCAGCTCCCTCATACTGCCCAGAACTGGAACTCCTAGGTTTAGCTCTTTTAAACAGCCTCCAGTAGCCACTCTGTGTATAGCACCACCGGAGGACATAAGCTGACCGTACATGCGCGCAAGCACTTGTAGAATGACAGTGGACAAGGGAGGAGGGTGCGCTTGGCGACACACGCGCTGCTGGAGCTAGCATCTGAGGCAGAAGTGGCTGCTGGGCAGGAGAAACCCCGGCCAGATGCCTAGGGACACCATGGGCATGGGCTGAAGGCAAGTCATTCATGACAGTAACCGTGACAGGGACATTCTCTTACTGCATTAATGTTCCAGTAAAGCCGGATCCAGTTATACCCCTAATGTGTATCTGGATCTGCAACACTCCATAGAGGACTTCCAGGAGAGAAAACATTGGGTGGGAAAGATTACATATTACATAGTTAGGAGCACTCGAAAAATGCCTCAATGATAAAAAAAAAAAAAAAATCCACAAGCTGGTGGAAGTTTTAATCCATTTGGGTGAATAAGTGACCCCTCCTCTCATTAGCCGACGTGTTTTATGGATTTTTAATATTACACAATTTCATGATAGCACTCCTTTAATGGTGATTATAAGGTTTGACTCTTGACCTACCTTCTTGTTAGAGACTTATAGCTGGTCTCAAACCTTCAGAAGAATTAGCCATGGGTCGAAATTGTTAGTCTGCTCAGTAACTGAAGTTGTAATCACCCGAGTTGAGGAAATGTACTTCTGGTTTTAGCATTAGGTTGCTGACCCACAACTTGATCATTCTCTTACAGATTTAGATAGAGGAGTGTTCCTAGTATTGCCAATTTGAAGCAAGCTGCCAGACCTGGCAGGGAAACACATGTTGAAGGCAGCTCATAACATTAGAGGTAAACCTCTACAAGGGTTAGGTGCGAAGGTGCGTATAGGTTGTTACTACAGGTAAGCTATTAATTATGGTTACATAAGAAATGGATGGACTCTCAATGATTTAAAAATTACATTTTACTCCTTTAACCCTTTCGCTGCCAGCCTACCTGCAGCTTTTGTCACCCTCTGTTGCCAGACCATGTTTCACTATTTTGCGCTACACATGTTCAACTGTGATTTTTGAAAGGATTTCTAGGGATTTTCCTGGAAAATGATATATTGTTTTTTTTCAGCAGAGTCTGGGCTTTAACATGAAATGTCTTGTTTGTAATTTTTAGGTGTAGTCTCAATATTTTTGGGTGAAATATGTGAAAAAAAATAAAAAATATATATTTTTTTTACAATTTGTAGTGTTTTTTTGTAATAAAAAATGTAAGTTTGTCAATAAAATCTTATTGCGTGTGAAATCTCAATTTCTCCCGGTTACAGCGGTACCACATATGTATTGGTAGACACCCTTTCCTGCCCAGGAGACTCCCCCAAACTGAAATAGCGCTTTAGGGGATTTTCAGATAAAATACAACTATGCTATGCAATATGTGCACCTTGCAGTTTTACCAGAAAAACAACCCTTTACATTTGAAATACCCCCAACAAACTATATATTCTCTGGAAGTACACACCTCAAGCTTTCTAGGTGTACCAGGCGTGTTGATGTGCCCATAGTTTTCTGGAAGTAATTCCTCAATGTATTCTTTGGTTGCAAAGAGTTTCCCTAAAAAAAGGATAAAAAAGCAGAATCAAAGGCACATTTTCCTAAAAAAACTATATACAAACAAGAAAAAACAAGTTTAATCTGAAAAAGCAACATCCCCCGAACAGAACAACACCCAACATGCATAGGTTCTGTCAAGGGAAGAGTTGCCAAACACCCCAAAGTAAAGCATGTGCGTAACTGTAATTTTACTTGAAATTTCAGCTCTGCAGACAAAGTGCGCACCTTGCAATTTTTCAACCAAAACAACCCTTTACATTTGGAATATCCCCCATAAACCATAAATTCCCTGAAAGTACACATGTTAAGCTTTCTAAGCGTACCCAGTTTGTTGTAGTGGGCTCATCTTTCTGGAATTAATCCCTCAAAGAATTATTTGGTTGTGCAGGGTTTCCCTAAAAAATGTATAAAAAAGCTGAATAAAAAACACCTTTTCCTAAAATATAAATATGCAAACCAGAAAAAACAAGCTAAGTCTGAAAGCGCAAGGTCCTCTGAATAGAACAATACCCAACATGCATAGCTACTTTTAACCCATTTAATTGCCAGCCTACTTAAGATTTTGTCACCCTCTGTTGACAGGTCATTTTTCCCCATTTTGCACCATGTTTTGCGCCATTTTTGCTGGAATTTTCAGGAAAATTATATTTATATTTTTTTGCAGCAGAGTTTAGGTTTTAACATGAAATGTCTTGTTTGTAAATTTTATTTTGCTTTTTACAATATTATTAAGTAAAAAAATAATTAAATAAAAACATTTTTTAGAAAATTGACTCCTATATTTTAAATAAAAAATGTATTTTATTAAGGAAAAGCATATTGCATGTGAAAGCCCCATTTCTACCGATTAGAACGGTACCACATTTTTATCGGTAGCCCCCCGTTCCTGCCCAGGAGACCCCCCTAACTGAAACAAGCACTTTATAACATTTTATAACATTTACAAATAAAATACAACTACCATCCACACTACAAAGGGTTAAATCGAGAAAAAAAAATGACATAGGGTCCCCCCAACCCTTAAAAATCCCCCCAAAAAATTGACATGGGGTCCCCCTTACCCAAAGTAACCAGCCCGGGACCAGCTATGGGGGCTTGTAGAAACAGGGCACAAGGGCCAGCTTTTGTGGCCCATGGCCCTGCAGGCTACAAGCCCGCATAGCCCGTGGGCCCGGGCTCTTCTGCCCCCCCCCTGGCCTTTGGGGAGGCAGGTAATGGGGGTGCCGGGGGTTAATGGCAAGTCACCCACTAGGGCAGGTGTCTTGCCACCTCCCCCAGCCTTGTGAACTGGTATTAGGGGTCTCATGGACCCCTTACCAGTTCACAAGGGGTTAAATGTTGAATTAAAAAAACACAGACACATAAATTAAAAAAATAATCTTTATTATTTTTTTTTTTAACTTTACTCACCTCCGATCCTGTGTCCCCGGCGATCTCCGCTGACAGTCTGCTCGCGTGTTTGGAAGAGAGAGCCTGGGGAGGGGGGGGGCGATCACAGCCCTCTCCTCCTCCTCTGCTCTCTGCTCCAAGCAGACTGATTCTCGGGTGCTGGAGGTAAGAAGCCGGCGATCCAGGAAGTGGGGGGAGAGGGCATTTTCTGCCCTCTTCTCACCACGGAAGAGGCTGGGGGGGCGATCGGAGACCCCCCCCCCCCAGTGAAGAGAAGACCCGGCGGGAGGCAGCGCGACTGCAGGTAAGTAAATGTCATTTTAATTTTTTTTTACAGTTAGCAGCTGCTGCTGCCGAAGCAGGGGGGGGGGGGGGGGGCGACCTATTCCAGGGGCTCTCCTGGAGCCATCCAAGCCCCCACAGGGGGATCGGATGACACCAAATTAAAGAGGAGACCCGGCCGGATCCAACAAGGGGTCAGGTGAGTATTTTTCATTTTTATTTTTTTAACTAGAAGTGGGGAAATTCGAGCACGTAACACCTACGGGCTTGGCACTTAAGGCCGAGCCAAGCCAGCACGTAGGTGTTACGTGCTTGGCAATAAAAGGGTTAAAAAAAACACATACAAATACTTAAAGAGTACCAACTGAGAATAAAGTGAGAGCTTTTTTAGACAGCTCATTTCTTTGCCCCTAAGCTCTCTAGAAAGCTTGCAGTTAACCTTTTACCAATCAAATACATTACTTTATCTGCCATTTTGTTTCTTCTCTTCATAGCAAACCTGGTACATCATTCAGCTACAAAGGCAACAGTCACTGATGACGAGCGCTGCAATCCAGACACAGTAACTGATAAGGCAATAGGGACAGATTGGGCTTTTGACACTAATATACCCCGTGGGCCCCATACATGCCATTGCTATCCTGTTACTTAGCATGCCTAAATCGTATAATTATCTTTTCACATGCAATTATTTTTTTTTCTCAAAAGCAGGAAATAGTTGAGTTGAAGTGATGTAGTCATTTATGGTCCACTGAAGTACTATAAAAGCAATTCTGTTCCAGTAACGGCAAACTACAACAATTCAATTCACAAAGGAATAATGCCTTGGCTATTTATTTCAGGCATTTGTTAAGAGTATATTTATATTCGAGTTCCTAATTTATAACGTTAAAAAAACATTGGGCTAATTTAGGAAACATAAATCTTCAGTGGGGAACTAAAATCATAATGTTATGTAAATAAAAAATAGATCTTAAAGGGACTGTTCAGACAAAAAAAAAGGTATAAACTCACCTTTTTTCCTCTGCAGCTCTGCTTATTAGCTCTAGCATCTCCATACTAATGGTGGGGAGCTCCCCTGGCCTTGCATGGTCACCTCCATCGAGGCCTATTTACACTCCAATTATGCCCGCTCTATTCATTGCAATAGAGGGGGGTGTATACAACCATCATGATGGACACAGCCATATATATGCCGGTGCTGCTGGACAGAATCGCTCATTCTCTGCCATTAGTAGGTTTGAACTGCTGCACAGAACAAAAGATTTATAGACCTTTTTTATTTTGTTGTCTGAACAAGGGTTTTAAAGAGGAACTTTGGAGGCCCTGGAATCTAAAAAACTCCAGAGCCATCCATGTTCCACTCCCCAAGGCATCCCCCGCTGGGTGGATGTGAAAATCCCCCAGATTGCCCATTTCACTCACCTACTCCCTGGAGCCCCCTGCATGTCTCATCACCGTGGCCGCATTCCCAACTCACTTCTCACGCCGACCAGTGCCTGAAAAACACAGGGTGGCAAAAATTAATAAATAAGCTGTGCAGCTCCAAAAGCATGTCGGCACAAAGTTGCGCTCACTGGCGCTATTATAAACGGCAGTTGGGTCCAACATGCGGTGACACAGGCCGGCCAATACCTAATGCAACAATCAAAGCAAATTAGCTAACATCACGAGGTGTGACTTCCAGTGACATGCTAGTCAAAATAGCATTGCCAAAAAATAGATGCAGACACTCCAAAACTCGCGCTATAGCCACCAGAAAGATGCTAAACGTCACAATTCATAAGCAACTTTTGAAAACATTATTTCACAGAAAGAGTAGTAGATGCTTTGAACAAACTTCCAGCAGAGGTAGTTGAAAAATCAACAGTATGTGAATTTAATCATGCCTGGGATAAGTACACATCTATTCGGGCAGGCTGATTTATTACTAGCGGCAGGTAACGACAAATGAGCGTGTGTAGAATGTATTTCAGAGCGCCCGCTAGTAGTCGCTGTGCTCAGCCGTGGGTCGCTAGTTCAGAGCGACTCAGTTGCTGTGCAGCAACGATGAATACATTGTGGGGAGCCGCTATATGACCAGTACAGCGCTGTATGGGAGCAAATGTTAGCGACTGGTCAGTGCGACTTCATAAAAAAAACAGCCTCACACCCCTCCGGCGCTCAAAAATGCTTCGCTGTAGCCCAGAGCGCCGGAGGCTGTGTGATTAAAGGTTCTTTTTTAACATGTATCCACCAGTAACAAAACATATGGAATTACATTGTAATAACATTGTGACATGAATACATTAATGCCAGACCTGTAATGTCAATTCTGCATACATATATAAATAATGAAAAATATTTTCAAAAATGGCTTTTTCTATGCCAGGAGAGGTCACAACATTATTTAAGATTAAAAATAAAAAATAATTAATAAAAACCCCTGTTTAAAGAGAAATAAAAGAACGTCCAATGAAATGTATAGGAGAGCGACAGGTAGTGATAGGTAATACGTGGCGCTCTGCAGGGCTGAACGCCGGCGCTGTACGCTGAGGCTGGGATAATGATGAATCGTACGCTACATGGCGTTATCCCAGTCGCTCAACAGAATCTGCTTGATAAATGTGTAATTGCGCGCTGTGTCCGGCGTTCACCTGCCGCTACCTGTCATTTACAAGGCACTACCTGACGCTATCCCTTCATGAATAAGGCCCTAAGATAAAGAGAACATACACACTAAAGGGCAGACTAAATGGACCTTATGGTCTCCTTCTGCCATCAAACTTCTATGTATACATTTTGACAGATTTCAGGCTTTCAATGAGTTAACTAGAGAGACATTTCAAATCAGGAAGTTGGGTATGTTAGCGGGTTGGTAATTCAGTGGACAGGAAGCCAGGTAGCATAGGGTCCCGGGAATTGGGTTGGTGAGGTGGGGGGGCAGTATATAACTACCACTCAGACGGTGAGTAGGTGGAAGTGTCTGATGGTGTGTACCTCAAAAGTAGGGAAGTAGATAGTACTGGGGGGACTGACTTGGAAAGTGTGATAAGGGGAACAGAAGTAGGCCAACTTCACCGCCATGTCGATTGTTCTGCCAGGGGGGTATGTGAGAAATGTAACCTACCATAAGATAGGGCAGCTTTGATCCTAGATTCTTTGAGAGCAACTGTAGTACGTTGAGAGATGTATTAAGGAAAAAGTTGTGAATGTAGGAGAGTTTGTTTCTATCAGAGCGTGAGTTCTATAATTCACAAGTAAGATATGGCAGTGCAGGCATGAAGCAATGCAATTACTTTTTAAAGTGGACCAACACCCAGGATTTTGACTATCCTGGGTATTGGTCCACTTAGGTGGGGCACCCCAATCGGGGGTGCCCCGCTGTGTGAAACCCCCCCGATCGCCGCAAAAACTCACCTCTCCCCGCTCCCACGTGACCTCGTCCGGCCAATGACAGCGCTCAGAGCCGCTCTGGTATGCGCGTCCAAAGCCGCTTGGACGCGCATACCAGAGCGCTGTCATTGGCTGCGTCTCTCGCTTCCCTCTAACAGGGAGCGCGCCTGCGCCGGCCATTCGCAAAACGGCCGGCGCGGGAGCGCGCCCTGCTAGAGGGAAGCGAGAGACGCGGCCGCGTCTCACGCATGCGCCGTTGGATCGCCGGTAAGGTAAGGATTGTGGGCCTCCTGGGGGGTTCCTCCCCGCGGGACATCCCGATTTCGGATGCCCCGCGGGGAGGGATCTGATCGGTCCGGGAATCTTATAGATTCCCGGGCCGATCCCCCCTGGGTGTTGGTCCACTTTAAGAGGTTTGTGGTGTTTCTATGAAGACTGTTAAACATAGCTGAAGTAGACATAGTAGTAGTAGGAGTAGTGAGTAAAAGTAAATAATGCCTGGATTTGTGCAAGTGCTTACAGAGCTGCACGCATGGACATTAATAGTTACATTTCTTTAAAGCGGTCCTTCACCCTGAATAAGAGTCTATCTTGTATGTTTCTCCCACCCTGTACATACAGATTGCCCACTTAAAAAATCATCCTACCTGCATTTATTGCGTTTTCCGAGCCTTTTAACATCCATGTAGTCTAAGGCTGCCTGCAGACAGGAAGTGTCTTCTGACTGTGCCTCTCTGCAAACTGCTGTCCTTTCCCTGACCCAGCTCTGCCCTGTCCGTGCAAAGCACAGCTTTAAGCCCCCTCTCCTCTCCTCAGTATGTGATGCTTCTGAGGCAAGATGGCAGCGCCCGAGTCCTGAACAGTGTTGAAGCCCAGAGGGGAAAAGAATAAGTAAGCAACTAAAATCATAAAATATAATAATTTTAGATGCTGGGGAGTAGTTTTTTAAGGGTTTGGGCTTTTCACTAATTGATGCTGAAGGTCTGGTTTAAGTAGGTGACTAAAGCATGTAAGCAGCGCATTGAGGGGGGGATAGACGGCCTCATATAGAGAGAATGAGCTCTAAGTGGCCAGTGTTTGTAAAGAAGGTGAGCACATAATATAAGCAAAAGATTGACAAATGGCACTGTATCAAATTTTATAGTAAGTAATATATAATAATTACCAATGCTGACTTGTTTCCTGCACTGTCTAACTGCAATGTGTAACTGCATGACCCTTAGCAACGCAGGCATTTCGCATAAGAAGACCTGTGCACTCATTTTTTCTTTCCCCAGTCAATGCGGGGAATGGAGGGAGCGAGCACAGGCCACAACTGGCTGAGAAAATTGGTTTGCGACCCAAGGAATTCTCACAGTGGGACTCACTTTAAGAAACCAGAATAGTCAGGAGCTGATGTGGGGGAGAAAAACATTTTCTATTTGGGTTCACCAACTCTTCAACAAAATAATGTATTTTTAGAGTAAAAGTATAATCGCTTTAAAACTCAATGCTAAAAAGCATTTATTAGGGAACGGAAAATCTATTTAATTTCTTTTAACTCCAAAGTCTCACTTTAGAGTGAAAGATGGATTCCTTTCTCAGACTACTTATAAGGGACACTAAAGGAGGGATGCTGCTCTATGCAGCCTTTCTTAGGTTGCTGTAAGAAACACCTGGAAAATGTGGTAAAATATTCAATAATCATCAATAAGAGATTAAAGAGTCTCTTACCCACTGTGGCCTGCCCTGGAATCTTAAAAGTCACTGTGTGAACCCCCCTCCCCCACGGGGTGCCACAGAGCTGACCTGCTTCCTATAGCCTTCGGTGATATAAACATCCTGTGGCTGCATCCACGCATCTTCAGGCTGTGAGCGCACTCCCACTCCCAGCCATGTAGATTTAGCGCACACTGCTGGGGATGCAGCCACTTGTGCTTGCTGATTGAACAAGAGCTCCTGTATGCGCTATAGGACCGGGAACAGGTGAGTTTTACAGGGAATTCTGGGGGTTTCACACAGCGAGGCATTCCAACTTGAGATGCCCCCGGGGCACGAAACAAACCCGGATAGTCAGAATCCTAGGTTTTGTTCCACTCTAATACATCTCTATATATCACTAAAGGTTCATTTTAAGAAAAGAATGCATTTTAAGTTTAAAACAAGAGTCCCAATTTGAATCCAAACAGCAATACTAAAGATAAGAACCCATTTTGCTCATTAACTAAAGGGGGAGCCTGATTTATGAACTGTCAGCACCTAATACCGCTCAGCAATATTTTTTTTGCCTCAGCGGCACAAACCAAAAAACAGCCTTATCTAATTCAACACTAGTGCCACATAGGTGGAAGTGCCAGGCGTTCTGGTTGAAGCTGTAGATCACGATCCCATAGAGCACAATGGGCAGAACTGAAGTGTTTTATCCTTGTAATTTTTATTACACACATTTATTTCGACAAACATGCATTGTGACTCATCAATAATGTAAATGCAGTCCCCAGCAATGATATCTTGCACCTGTAATGATGAAATGCCGAGCAACTTCGAAAAAAATACAGCACCAATCTTTTCAAGGTGGGAAAAATTCCTAAATCTGATGTGTAGCACTGAAAAGATGGTAGTACAAAGTGGCTCACTGGTGCTGTTATAAATGGCCGTCGGGTCCTACATATGCTGGCACAGACCGGCCAATACCTAATGCAGCAATCAAAGCAAATGAGCATCGGGTGCTGTGACTTACAGTCAAACGTAGTCAAAAGGGCAGGGTAAAAAAGAAAAAGATGCAGACTTCCCAAAACTGGAGCTATAGCCACCAGAAAGATGCTAAACTGTGCACTTCATAAGGTCCTAAACTGAAAAAAGAAATACAATTGAAAGATCACATTGAGAGAAATCTGCCAATTTATGGAGCTACAGCATGTCATTGAAGTGCAGACCATACATTTCTGGGCTGATCTTCTTTCTTGAATGATCCCACCAATCTGGTTGCATATTTCTTTGATGGTACCAGCAGAGTATCACATCTGCCAAGGTGGAGGACAAGGCCATCAGAAGAGGTCAAATTGGATGCAGTCCCAGGGGGTCACAGATCAGACCTGTCTGAAGCAACCTTTAGGCAGCATCAACTGATCAGATTGAGATTTAGGAGTCTTGAAAGATCCCATTAATAGTCTGAATAGCTCACTTGGCTTTATATCTAGGTTTGTAGGTAATGTGGAAATTGAATCTAGCACCCAGCTTCTAGTGCCAGTAAGAAAGACAGTAATTGACTACAACCCATGTCTTAATGGTGTTCTGCGACAGGGCGTAGAGTGGATTTGTCACTCAGGGACAGAACAGCGCCTACAGCAGAATCTGTTTATCAATCTCTAGCACAAATGGAATATTTGAGCAGGGATGCAATAAGATCAGGGCAGAAGTAAACCGTTCCTTCTTGAAAAGCCTTCTGGGTTTGTTTGCTCTAACAAAATTGTTTCTGGGTGAAAAATGTTTGATACGAGTTTGAGAATCCAATTAAATGGTGTACATATTTTGGGGGATTTTGGCATTGGCCATTAAAGCAGACAGCTGACACCTTGCTAGGGGCTTTATATACCATGTTTGGAAATGCTCAGACCCAAGAAGAGGATGAAGGTCTTATGAAATTCACATCTCTCTGTTTTTGTGTAGAGATGAGTCTCCTAAAGACATATTTGATGTCACCTATGAAAACTATAAAAAAAATCTAGGATATCCTTAAAAATATAATTTGCCAGTTACTGCAAAGTTGCAAAGTCTATATGGCATGGCAAGGTATTCATAGTAGCCATGGTGGGTCTGAAAGGCCATTTACATTAATCCCCCTCCCGAATTTGATTAGGGTTATAAGCACCACAGAGATCTGGCTTGGTGAAAGTTGGCCCCATGTGGAGGTATTGCATGAGTTCCATAATTAAAAGGATGGGATACAGATTTTTGATCGTAACTTTATTTAGGTCTTTCTTTTCTACAAGGAAAATCCCTGCTACTGCCGCAAAAGGTAGAATGACCGGTAAAGTCCGTGTTTTTTAACAAATCTCAAACTCAAGGTGAAAACAATGGATAAATACAAGGTTGGCACCTGAAAGGAGCACAATGGGACAATCATAGAGACGAGGAAGTGTTTTTTGTCAAAAACATCCCTGAACTCCGGGGAACTGATCGCCCAAAGCAGGTAGTGCAAGGTGAGTTCTAAGATTTCCTTAATTATACAGTCCTAAAAAAATTTCAAAGAAATACCGCGCTATTACAATGTATATATAAGCTTCTACGTGCTAATGTTGGGGTCCTCCTCCCCAGCCAAAGGTAAAAACAAATTCTTTCAAGACAGCACAGAGCTAACAATTAAGGTCTTTGAAAACTTTTAGTAAAAGGATGATCTTCAAATCTTCATTATCACCCAGTGAACAATTAATCCAGTGCAGATCCACCACCTGATAAATGGGAGGCTTACCGAACCAAGCAGGACAGTTAAGCTTTCAATCATCAAAGGATCTCAGATTGACATATTCACTCATCAGCATGGCTTATATCAGCAGTTTTCCTGGGGTTATATACATTCCCTCCGCTCTCCACATTCAAATGACACAGGGGGTTACTCCAAATGCATGCAGGGAGAGATGAAGAAGAAAGGATCTAGTGCAAAAACGCTATTCAAACGGTCACTTTATTCCAAAATAATCCGCACTCACATTTCCATACAAAGATAAAAAGCACAGCTTAATAATGCAGAGCTATGGCGACTCTCACCGCAAGGGCTCCCAATCCAACCATTAGAAGATATACTTGAAAAATAAAGGTGCTGCTCACCAACGCGTTTCACCCCTCAGCGGGGCTTTAACCAGGTTTGCAGCAATCAATTAAGAGAATGTTTAAATAGTTCAGAGCTTACCTCCGTCGGGAAGTGTATCAAACACTTCCGGGTTACGCGCACGGCCAGCACTGCGCATGCGCCGAGTCGTTGGATCTTTGAGTTAAATACTCTGTCACCCTGTGGCCTGAATGTAGAGTATGATTTAAACTGTTTCATTGATAATTCCTGATTTTTAGACCATGATTTATACATATAGAGATACATTTACATAATAAGAGACATTAAAAGTACATATAAATCACTGTGTAGCATCATACTTTATATAAATCATGGTCTAAAAATCAGGAATTATCAAGGGTATAAGGACTGATATATTGACAGGGCCATCGGCCCAGGCTAGTTGGCTAGTTGGGGGGGGGGTACACGCTTTTTTCAATGTTTGGAGTGCCCTCACACTGCCTGCATTTGGGATGCCCGCACACTGCCTGTAATTGGGATGCCTGCACACTGCCTGTAATTGGGATGCCTGCACACTGCCTGTAATTGGGATGCCTGCACACTGCCTGTAATGTGGGGTCTGTTATGGGGTGATGGGGAGGTTTCTGCACACTGTCTGTAATGTGGGGTCTGTTATGGGGTGATGGGGAGGATTCTGCACACTGCCTGTAATGTGGGGTCTGTTATGGGGTGATGGGGAGCATTATGTACACTGTCTGTAATGGGGTGATTGGGAGGGAGGTATTTTAGCACACCATTTGGTTCAGAATTTTTTTTCTTATTTACTCCTCCAAATCCTGGGTGCATCTTATAGGGTGAAAAATACAGTATTTACAATATTTATATCATTTGTAACACCTAACATTGTAAAACAGCAAGGAAGATGATGGCTTTATATAAATATTCAATAAAATTAATAATACAATTAATAGTAATAAACAGAAATAACAACATCACTGAAGTGGTGATTTAGAATTTTAAAACATGAAAAATATCTAAGATTACCAATATACACTGGAGTGAATGTATGATAATTATTTTATCTTCAAAGCTAGCTGCAGTGTTCCAGTTACCCGCCTTGTCACTTTGCCATTGTGACACTGAAACAATCTGTCATTCTGCCCGTCTGCATTATGACGTATTTTGCTTTTCATATTCATCATTTGCTTTAGTTGGCATCTTAACCCATTTACAGCATCACGTAGACTACCCTGAGACTGTGGGTCAATAGGTTCTTAGTCCACCTGGAGTTCCTGGTGGCTGACTTGTGTGTTCTTAAGCCATGGTTGCACTCAATGCTTGGAAACCCTTCTTCCTGCATCAATAAATGGCTTATACCTTGCTCCCCAGTGGCTCGGCATGCTGATTGAGACATTGCTGCTGTAGCTTTTAAATGGAATGCTGACTCTCACATGTGGGAAGAAGAAAGGAAAGATTCATTAACGTGTGCAGGCTATGATCACACCAGGATCAGATCTGGTGTGTTTCCTGGAATTTACTTGACTAATTGTCATTGATGTATGATCAGAGTGAGATGTTGACTTTTACAACACCCCAGGTTAGTGGTGTAACATCGTCTTAGATATATAAATATTACCACATTACAGAGTCATGCACAAGTCGTGGTGGAATCTGTGCCATAAATTCATACAGAATCAGTTTGTATATTATATCCTTTAACATACTTTTCCACAATTATAGTACCACACATTGCTTCAAATTGAGTTGCAATATGTCCAGAAATGTACAGAAAAATTATTTAGTTTAAATGATCAAGTTAAGAACAGTATAAGGTCCCCTTTGTCAAAACACAAAGGAATCCAATCCAAGAAAAACTACATGACCCCCACGGAGCTCAACATAGATGTAAGCTGCTAAAACCAGGAGAGCAAACATCATACTGCTGTTTTGGGTGATGACCTGAGGCCACTGGGTGCTTGCAGAAATTTCTAGGAATGAGTAGCCAGGCTGACATTTTTTTCTTCTACACCCAGTTGAGGCATTTATAAAATGTAAAGAGCCTCTTCTCTTGGTTCTCAACTTTTTGAGTACCCAATAGGGTACTGTTATTTGTGAAAAAAAAAGTGTTATAAAATATAGATTTTTTGCTGTATTTTATTACCTTTTGTGTTGAGGACACATACACACGGCTGTTCATTAATAAAAAACGGCCTCTGTGTCCTCTCACTTGTGTTACAGGTGATGCACATGGAAAGCACCTAGGCAGTTTTTATGAATAAACATCAATGTGTATTGATCACACTCTGGCAAAGCAAGGGTAGTCTAGCAAGGGGAGCCCATCAGAGGGTGGGGGGTTGCAGTCAAGGTAAATATACCAATTAGCTTCTGCTCATACATCCTAAAAATTAGGGGCTACCGAAATAAGGAGCTACAGATAAAAAAATGGAAGTAGAACCGCTAGAAAGTTAGAAAGAAGAACACACAAATAGAAGAGGAAAAAGAAACTAGGAGGGTTAGAAAAGGAAAAAAGAGGAAAGGGGAGACCAGACTAGGAGTGGCTCTGTAGTCCAGCGGAAAGAGAAGTTGGCCTTTATCTGATCCACCACATCCATCGGCAGAGATATGTTTAGTGCCCTGGATTTCTCGTTATTGATGGTTAGGCCCGAGTTTTGGGCAAAATGGTACAGGATACCATACAAATTTGGAAGCGATGTGACTGGCTGGGAGAGAACTATTAGGGCATCATCGGCAAAGAACAAAGCTTTATGATGAACCCCAGCCACCTCCAATCCCTTGATATTTGGAGAACTTATTGGTATACCCAGGGGCTTCATGGCCAGGATAAAAAGAATTGGGAATACAGGACACCCCTGCCAGGTACCTCTCGAAATGCAAAATGATTCTGAGGAGAAACTCAAATAGAACACTCATGCTGTGGGGGCAGCATAAAGGGCTCCAACCCAGTCCAAAACCCCACTCCTGCAACACCCAGAATAGGTAATCCCAGGATATTGTATCGAAGGCCTTCTGTATGTCTGATAGTAAGAAGGCTGGGATATTCCTAAAGTGGGCATGATGGCCCATATGGGCGAGTCTCCTAACCCACCTGGTCCCTATGGATGAGATCCTCAACAAATGTGTTTAACCTAGTAGCGAGCACTTTGGCCAGCAATTTCACATCAATATTGATCAAGGATATTGGTCTGTAATTAGGAGTTAGCAGGCTGTCCCTGTCAGGTTTAGGGATCATACAGATGTCCGCCAGCAACAAGCACAGGCTCAGGGAAGATTCCGCATGAAAAAGCAGATTTTATATCTTTGTACCAGACCAACAGTTGAAAACAAAAATTCCCAAAATCTCACTTGCCCTATTTGCGTGCATGATACTGAATCACTGTTATCACCTACATTTGCCCCTACATCCACTCAAAACTAATATACCATCTCACCGATTTTCTGCTGGGAGCACCGATTTTGAAGCACACCTCAGGCTTCCTTTCAAAGCTTCTCAGCTGTGTTGCTGCCTGGATTTAACCGACATAACCCACAATACACAGCAGCAAGAAACCCATCAGAACTTCCTCTTTGCAGGATACCTGAAGCTCCATAAAACTGCATTGTGAAGGTAAATAAGTCCACAGGAGGCATTACATAAAGCTATGCAGCAATCTGAATTGCCCTGAGGAGGAATTGATATGAGCACTGTTTATTGTAAGATTGTTGGTCTGGTTCAACTACATGCAGTTTGTCAGGGTCCCCCAAACTCCAGGTGGAGCTTGGCACCCAAGGACAGTGTGGTAAAGTGTATGGAAAAGTCCTGAATGGGGTGTATTTTTCCCCTGCTATGCTGTATCAGGCACAGTCCAAGCCAGGTTTTTAGGACTCAGGTCACATTCCCCAGTCCTAGGTTTGTTCCCTGATCTCAGGCCTTGCACAGGTGATCAGAGTGATTGCAGGAGAAAGCCTGAATAAAAAGGGGCCGCTGAGCCTGTCAGTTGTTTCTTGACCAGCCTGATGGAAGGAGCCCAGGCTGCACTGCCCAGTAGTGAATAAAAGAACTGAAGTGAAGCCGAAGGACTTGGCTTCTGCACCCCCTAAACTTGGACTTGTGGGGATGAGCAGTGGAGGGCTTGTGTGCCCTGCAAAGTGGACCTGTCTTACCCTGGAATTGCAGCTTGCTGGAGTATCCAGCCCTGGACTTACATACAATTGGTGAAGTAACCACTTTGATTTATTGCATTTGTGGCTGCAATCTCTGAAGTGAGAGACATTTTTCTTTCGAACACTTTCTTTTTCTCAATAAACCTGTTTTGCTGTGGAAGAACTGTTGTCCGTGTCACTGCCGTTCGCCCCAATCGCTCACAACAGATTAGCGACCAAAGTAAATACAGAAATCCTTTTATCAGATACACAACAGAGGCAACCGAAACAGGTTTAAACTAGATAACAAACAGAACTAAAGCTTAAATCAGGCACAGTCAGTGCCTTTAGAATGCAGGAAGGACCAGGATGTGGAAGAGCCCATCAGGCTCAGGGCAGAATACAGTGGATCACAAGCTTGGCATCTTGCTGCCCTGAGCAGTGGGCTCATACCCTTTTTATAGGGCTGCACCAGGAGTTGATGAGGGGACCAGGCAGCTCCATTAACCTGTGCTGGTAGTGTCAAGCTGCAGTTCATGACACAGTCCATCACTTTGATTCCTCCAGCCCTACCGCACCTGCATCAACAATTGAAGGCCTCCTGTTCCCTCTCCAGCTCCATGGGATTTGCCTTCAGCTTCTCTCTGCAACCCTTAAAGCAGACCGAAAGTCAAAAAAGCCAGTCCAGTAGATTGCACACCTAAAGCCCCACTCTGGTATCTGCAGAGAACCCAAGTCATACTCCAGATTGCTATTTGTGGATTTCTCATCTACCTTTAACACCATTGATCCCCAAATTCCCCATGGGAAGCTGCTTTCTCTGGGCATCTCATCAAGGTTATCCGGTTGGATTATTAGCTTTCTTACTGGCAGGACCCAGAGAGTCAAACTGGGCCTATTTCCTCGTCTAGGATCACAAATATCGGTGCCCCACAGGGATGTGTTATGTCTCCCCTTCTCTTTTCACTTTACACAAATGACTTCACCTCCTCAGATCCTTCAATCAAGATCATCAAGTATGCAGATGATACATCCTTGGTAGGCCTCATCAATGACAACGATGACTCTACCTACCGGACCCAAGTCAAGACCCTGGAATCCTGGTGCAATGCAAACAACCTTATCCTGAACACCCAGAAAACGGTTGAACTCATAATTGACTTCAGGCGTTCCGACCCAATGCACCATCCCATTTCGATTGGTGATGAAAAAGTCACCAGCACAAAATTGCTACTTGCTGCTTGATACCGTGATCACGCAGGACTTGAAGTGGAGCATGCAAGCTACCGTCATCTTAAAGAAGGCCCAACAGAGGCTTTACTTCCTGAGACAATTGGTAAGATACGGTATGTCTAAAAGGATCCTAAAAACCTTTTACAATGCTGCCATAGGATCGCTTCTGACCTCCTCCTTCACTGTCTGGTACAGCGGGGCTACAGCCAAAGACAAGAATAGGTTGGAGAGGTTTACCAGGACTGCCAAGCGGATCATAGGATGCCCCTTACCATCTCTAGAGGGACAATTCAAGAGCATAATTTGCACAAAGGCCAAAAAAAATAGCTATGGACCCAACACACCCAGGACTTTCTTTCTTCAGACTCTTACCCTCTGGCCGCAGGTACATGGCTCTTTCAACTAGAACCTCCAGGCACAAAAATAGCTTTTTTCCTTTGGCCGTTAGGGCACTGAACAACCTGCACTGAACTTTTACCAGTCACTACTATGTCACTGTGTTACTACTTTGTATTATATGTATTATAGATATTATATGTTATAGCTCTAATGGTGAATCTCCTGCCAAAAAAACATTCCTTGTATGTATCCTGTAGTTACTTGGCAGTCAATAAAATATTCAGTATTCAGTAGTGACATAAACTATTTGAGAGGGCTTAACTCCATGTAAATGATATAGAATAGCAGGCAAATTCTATGCTGAATAACTGCATGGGTGCGTCAATCTTGCCATATAAATTGTCCAGCTTATTAAAACCCATTCCCACAAACATTGCCTCACATTTCAGTGCAATCCTCCTTTATTTCTAGTAGAAAGCCATCCACTTGGATGATTCATTGCTTTGCTGAACAGTCTTGTAACACTTCAGAAGATACATATTGTTTATACTGTTTACAATGACTGAATGGGAGTGCGGTAAATATAGAGTCCACAGTGAGCAGTGATAAAGAAGCATTGTTGCAGGTTTACCTTCACACACATACACACACAATCACACACACACACACTAAAGGAAACTTTTGCTTTATCCGGATTCCCGGAGAATTGGAGTCTCAGTGTACTCCCGTGAGGTGAGTGTGATTTGGTCCCGGGACTGTTTGAAGTTTGTACACTCCTGTCTTCTGAAACCTTGTGCCAGATTAAAGTTCGATATTTTTTTTTTATAATGCAAAAAAGTAGATACATATTCATCAATATACATTGTACAGTCCTCTAAGCATTCAACATCATTGAATAATTACCTTTTACAGAAATGTTATACAAGCTTAAGACTCCCTTCCTCCTTCTCCCCTCCCCTCCCCCCTTCTCCCCTTCCAACTACTCCGCCATTAAACACATGATCCAGCACTGATTTTCTTCAGACACCCTATTTCCTCATGGTCCTTACATGATTTTATTATTTTACCTATGGGTGGAAGACAGAAGTTAGTCCTCCTCACTGAAAGAAAAACAGAGAAAAACAAGTATTCCAAAAATAAATTTCAGAAGATAAATAAAAGTGAAATCTTTTAGAGAGGGGGCCCCGACAAGAACCATATCAGCAAAAAAAAGTGGGCACGGCAGGAAAAATTGCACCCCTACCAACATATTAGAGCCAGTTCTTTCCCATAGCATAATGAGACCACCGGAAGTGTATAAACACAAGATCAGCAAGTATAAAATTAATCAGACTATTGCTCTCAAAATTGTGACATCTGGGAGTTCTCACTCCCTCCACAAGATATCTGTGCCATTGCTTCTAAAACCTCTCTACTGGAACCTTATGCTGAGTTTCATTATGTGGCTGATGGGGCAGGGGCAGATACTTCACCACCACATCTTGAATATGATTGTCCTACCGATCTGTTGCTCAACGTTGTGATCTCTTTTGGCCGCCTTTTTCAATTGTCTGAACCTGAACTAAAAGTCTGAGAGGAAAATATTGCAGAGAACCTGCAAAAGATTCATCCATCGGTCTTCTTCACCAGCTGGTGCAGGCATCATTTTGTAGAGAAAAAGATGGGTCTCTTCATCCCTGCAAGAATTATAGGGAGTTGAACAAAATTACCATTAAGAACAGGTATCAGAGCTTTGTCAGGGTCTTCATACTGCTACCATTTTTACCAAAATTGATCTGAGGGGAGCATACAACCTGGTGCGCATGAATGGAAACTTGCCTTTTGCACTTGCTACGGACACTTCGAATATTTGGTGATGCCTTTCGGGTTATGTAACACTCCTGCTACCTTTCAGCACTTCAGTAATGTTTTTCGTGAAAATCTGGATGTTTTTGTTACCGTTTATCTGGATGATATATTGATCTTCTCTGTCAAATTGCAGCTCCATCAGGTCCATGTCAAAAAAGTTCTTCTATGTCTTCGGGACCACCATCTTTACATTATAGAGAGAAGTGTGAAGTTGAGAAGAGCTCTGAACAGTTCCTGGGCTTTGTAATCTCTGCCACCTGAATAGCCATGGATCCCAGCAAGGTCTCGGCCATCCTAGAATGGCCTATTCCCAGTTCCCGCAAGAAGTCCAGCACTTTGTGGGAGTCACAAATTTTTACTGAAAATATATTTGTGGTTTCTCAAAGGTTATCAAGTTGATCGCAGATCTGACTAAAAAACAATCCAAGTTTAAATGGTCCAAGGCAGCACAGGAAACTTTCGAAACATTAAGACACCTTTCACCCGAAACTCCCGAATCTCAACTCCCCTTTATCATGGAAATAGATGCTTCTGAATCCGCAGTGTGTGGCATCTTGTCTCAAAGAACGGGTTCTTCTCGAGGAAACTCACCCCTTCAGAAAGAAATTATGATGTGGACAACAGAGAACTGCCAGCAATTAAATTAGCATTGGAGGGGTGAAGGTATCTGCTGATGGGAGCACAACATCCCTTTCTGATTTTCACCGACCACAAGAATCTTAAGTATCTGCTCTCTGCAAAGCAATTGAGGCCAGGCAAGCATGGTGGGCACTTTTTTTCTTGCGATTCCCATTTCACATAACATATTGCCCAGGTTCTAAGAATGGAAAGGCAGATACTCTGTCCCGGATGAGTCCTCCACCGAACCTGTCCCGATTCTCCAAAGCAATCACTTTTTGAAGAATGTTCTAACCACATTATCCCTGCCTTTGTCACCAAAAATATTCTTAAAGATGGACTTTTTCTTTTCAAAGATAAAATCTTTGTTCCAGAATCATTGCGATCCAAGGTCTTAACACTCTCATGATCACCTGGTGGATGGACATTTCGGGTTACGCAAAACCCAAGACCTGGTTACATGATTTTTTTGGTGGCCAACCTTCAATTCAGATTGCAAGGACCATGTTAACAATTGTGATCTCTGTTCCAGATGCAATCTTCTTGTCATCTTGCTTGTCCAGCCGGCTTAGTACAACAACATCCTGTTCCAGGTTGTCCTTGGTCTTGCAATGGATTTTATTGTTGAATTGCCGGTGTCGAAGGAAATAACACAATCCTGCTTTTTGGTAGATCAGTTTTCAAAGACGAAGCACCTCTTCCTGGTCTTCCGTCGGCAGCTTCTCTGGCAAAAATCTTCATTGAACAAATGTTTCATCTTCATGGCCTGCCTGAAGATATTGTGTCTGATAGAGGGTCCCAGTTCACATCTAAGTTTTGGTCAGCTTTTGCAAGAGCCGGAAAATGTATCTTCTGCATATCACCCCAGACAAATGGGCAGACAGAAATAACCAACCAGATTCTATATCCGTATATCCATTATTACACCCCATTGTCACGGTGCACTTTCCTCCAGCCCGGTTGCGCGATGTCCTCCCTGCTCATGTGCCGCCTCCTTCTCTTACCGGCATCTCCCCTGCTCCCCTGTACCCGCTCGAGCGCGCAAGCACATCTCTCTCATGCCCTCTGGCGGCGCTGCAGTCAGCGTGGCCGCCGGAGGTTGATTTTAAAGGGCCAATGAGCCCAAAGGGTGTTCTGGGGGAAACACCCTAAAAGGTTTAAACTGGGTAATCAGCCCAAAGTTTGTAAAAAGCACCAATCATATACATTCCTCTTGTTCAATCCTGTTAGGTTCATCCCTATACAGGTTTTACCCCCCCCCCCCCCCCAGTCTGTCACTGCTCGTGATAGCATTTAGCTGGGTGTGCTTATCCTGAGTTCCTGTGTTGAAACCTGCTGCTGACCTTGTTAGCCTGACTAACCTGACTGCCGCCTGTACTGACCTCAGCCTGAATTATGACCACAAACACGTCTCATCCCTAGTCCTGTGAAGCTCTCTTGGTTTGACCATAGGCGTGACCTTTTACTTTGCCTGTTTTCTCCCTCGGAGTTCCAAGAACTGTATTCTGTGCTTACCTTGCCTACCCAATTACACCCATCTTCACCCCCGTTAACATACATCTTTTGAGCTAATAAGTCCTGGGGGCAACCGTGTCCAGCGAGGCATTTAAAGCGCTACCCTGATGAAACTGCCATCGGTCGTGAAACATCGGTAACCCTTGCGATCCTATATATTTCTTGTCATGCATTTCTTATTGTAACTCCTTTACTCTGCAAAATTGTATGTTATTTATGCACTGATGCCATGATATGAGCATCATGATTTAGGCATTCTGCTCTTTGTATTATGCGCATTAGTCTGTGAGATGATGGATCTGTGCATTACTGATACAGACATCATTTTGTATTGATTATACTGTTGTCCTACATGTATTCTTTAACTCATGCCTCACTCAGATATTGTATGCTAGGAATAAAATCTGAGGAAATATGTGAATACCTTACTTTAAATATCTCTAGTATCAGGTAATTTTTTACCATTGTCATATTGTCCGTGTTTATAAGGTTACTGATAAGGCTATAACACATTTTGTTTTTCTGTAGTAAGGTATACACAACTCTGACAACTTTTGCCAAGTAGGACAATATTGTATCCTTTTTTCAGCATTTACTTTGTATATTTTTGACATTGTACTTTATAACATACAAGGTATTTTTGTAAGTATTACACTGTATATATGTATCACTTTTTTACAACTTATAAATATATTGCAAACAAATATTAGTGGTGTGCTTCTACTCTCTCTAGTTTATTTTGGATTTTGTGTGGGGTAATTGAGGAAAATCTCCAAGGAAGAAGCACCCAGATTACATGTTAGTTCTTTTTTATTAGGTGTGCCGACCATAATATTAATTATTTAAAGCGTCCTGGCAAATGGGGGCTTGGCTAAAGGTGAAGCTAGCTGCGGAGATTGGGTGTTGTAAGCTCACAATGAAAATGGGTGTCCCAGGGGTTTGACACACATATCTATAAGACAATTGGAATTTCCTCCTGCCACGGAATTTTCATTCAATAACTCCATGCATGGCTCAACAAACGTCTCTCCGTTTTTTTTTGCAAATAATGGGTACCATCCTACTTAGACAACTCCAACAACTTAAGGACAATATTGGGAAAGTCCAGGAGAGATACAAGAGAACTTTGGACACCTCCAGAATCCCTATCTGTCATTCTCAATTGGGGACTGGGTCCTGCTATCTTCGGTAAACTTAAGATTGGGTAGACCTTCACAGAAACTTGGGTCCTTTCAAAATCAAAAGAAAAATTAGTAATGTGGCTTTTGAACTTTTGAACTAGTTATCAAGGTCATACAGAATCTATTTGGTCTTCCACTCCTCCCTGTTGAAAGCTACTCAACCAGCTGCCTTCAGTTCCACTGCCCCAGAGCCTGTTGAGGCTGATGGCATGCCAGTGGAAGAGACCCTTGATTCAAGAAGACATGGCCAAGGGTTGCAATATCTTGTGAAGTGGTCAGGTTATGTTGAAGAGGAGAATCCTTGGGAACCTGCAAGAAACATCCATGCTCCTTCACTTTTCCAAAGGTTTTATCAAGACCATCCTGAAAGCCAGCAACCAAAGTCATCCAGAGGCCACCACTTGGGGGGGGGGGGGGCAGTGTCATGGTAGGAGACCTGGTCTTACTCATGTGTGCTGATGGGTGGACACTCATCTCTGCGAGTGAGCGTGCACTTGGTCACTCCCCTCGAGTGTTCCCATTCGGGCTGTGCGTGGCTGGTGATGCGCACATAGGTGACTAGTACGCTGGTCTGCACATGCCCGGGCATACCCTGAGCCTGTGTGCGCTCTTCACATGTGGGGAAGGCATTTCCTGCATGCCTAAGGCAGTGTGTGATGTAGCACTCTACCCATTACCCCCGTCAGTTACAGTCAGCTAATCATTCATTATTGCTATCCAGTTCTCGCTCAGTTCCTGCCTGGCTTTCCTAAATATGCATCATCTTCACACATGACACTCCTGACCTCCCCTCTGCTGAGTTTTCCCAGACTCCGCTCTCTGATAAGGCCGCAGGCGGTATTATTGCAGATGTCTGTATCTACATTGACCTGGTCTCCGGTAAGGTACATGACAAACACCATGCCAACAGTGAAGTTTAGAGTTGGGAACATCATGGTGTGGGGCTGTTACTGACACTGTTAATATAACTGAAGGAATGATGATTGGAAAATTGTACTGAGGCATTCTTGATAAAAATCAGCTGGCATCAACCAGATAAAATGTGGGTGGACATTTCAGAATGAAGTTTTAAAGTAAGTATTAAATACATTTTGGTAAGTTTGTCAATATTATCCATAAGTTAATAACATGGACATCTATGGTATGGAAAATGGATTGAATGGGTTGTTACCGACATCTGGTGAGATTTTCATGTAAATAGAAGGAATATATTGACTTTAAAATTGGAGGCATGTTCAATACTGTTTTCACCCACTGTATATACATATAAATGTGTGCATATACGTTGTTCAAGCACATTTACTGCCCCTTGTTTTGTGGCAAATCACCTTAAATAAGGTTTCATAGTTCATTATTTAATACATATGTTAATATCTCGATTCCCTACAAAAAGGCACATGAAATGAGCAGTGACGGGAATCAAATGTAATTTAAGATGCTGAATATATTTGTCTTCTGCTTCAACATTTTTATTAGACTTGCCTATGTTTTAAGAAAAACAATATCTCTTCACACCTTTTATTGTGCTAGCGTCAAGGGATTTCTATGTTCCTTATAGTTAAGTTCATGTGTTCTTCACCAAGGTTTACTACACCTCTTGTACAAACAAGAACGTTTTACGCAGGAAATGATATAAACACATTAAAGTGTTCAGAAAATTCGAGGTCATGTTCAGTCTATAATGGTCATGTATTGTTTGGAGTGGCATTTCTTAGCTGAACATTTGAAATTTAGTTGGTAGATTTTGCCAAACTCAATACAGATGATATATATATATATATATATATATATATATATATTATATTTATTTATTTTTTTTTTTATTTGGAATATAGACCATTTTGGAAAAGGATGTCAAACTCTACCAACAAGATTGGCTAAGTTTTTAACAGGGATCAGGGCTGTCAATATGAGCAAATAAGAGGCCGATTCATTAATAGCGGCAGGTAGCGACAGTTGAGCGACTGTAGCAGTATTTTCACAGCGCCTGCTAGTAGTCTCTGTGCTTGGCCGTTGTTCGGTTGTTGACAGCGACTCAGTCGGTGTGCAGTAATGTTGAATATTGGGGGAGGAGTCGCTATTTGACAGGTTCCGCGCTGTATGGGAGCGCATGATAACGACTGGCCATAGCGACCGGCTCCCACCATATTCATTAACAAATCACGCTCAAAAAATTGTCGCGCTGTGAAATGCATGTTTAAACCCCAGAGCGCTGGCGGCGATGGGTTAAAAGTAGTTTTTTAACCCCCCCAAACAACCATATTTTTGGAAACCAAAAAAAAACAAAGTTTTTAATAACATTTTGTATTATTAATACATTAATATCAGACCTGTAATATCAATTCTGCACAATTTTTTTTTTTTTTTTTTTTACCTTAAAAAAAAAAAAAATCTAACATGGCAGAAGTGGTCACAGAATTTTTCACATTTAAAAAAAAACAAAAAAAAAAAAAAAACAATATGAATTAATTATGAATATTTAAAGATTGTTCCATTGAAATGCATTGGAGAGCGCCAGGTAGCGAGAGGTCATACCTGTCGCTGTTCAAGGTCGACGCTGTCGCTGTGGGCTGAGGCTGGAATAATGATGAATGAGTGGCTATATGGCGCTATCTCAGTCGGTAAGCAGGATTGGCTTGATAAATGTGTGATTGTGGTGGGGAGCCGGCGTTCTCGTGGCGGTGCCCGTCATTACCGGTCGCTCACCAGGCGCTACCTGTCGCTATCCCTTGTTAAATAAGGGCCTAAGTGTTTTTGTGGGCTACACAAAACAAAGTGGCATCTGGCGGTGAAGCATAGATGGGGTGCACCAGGGGATATAATATCAATGTCTTCTCTGAAAATCTCCATTGTAAAGGGTCTTAGGGGGCTGAGTAGGTGGTAAAGAGGAAATATTGTTTTAGTTACAGGCAGTGGCGGATTGGGGGCCAAAAATCTGCCCCGGATTTTATCAGCACCTGGCCTGCCCATGACCAACCAGTGACATCTCTGCTGCTTCCTGGCCAGTCAACCAGTGTTCTCCAAGACAGAGGCTATATCATTAGGGTGAGGACATGGGATGGGGTTGCTTGGGTGAAGAGATAGAGTGGTGAAGGGAATGGGATGCTGGGATTGGATGGGAGTGTTAGTAAAGGTAGCAGCCCAGACTCCCCCAAAGCAGTGTTGCCCACCTGGTTACAGTAATTCACAAAAGATCTTTTTAATGATCAACTGTAAGTTAAAGTACCCCTGTTATCAAAGCTGACCCTTTGAAAACAACATCTCATATATTAACCTTTTAATGCACAGGTAATGTTTCTGCCTTTTTCAATTAGACGCCTCTCCAAGTAAATCGGCATAAATGTCCCAAACTTTTCTAAATAAAAAGTTAGACCAAGCTATAGATTTCAAATAAAACCTGCTGCCATTTGACTAGAAGCCTCCAGATGCCACACTTGATGACATACATGGCCAGATTAAGTGCGGTGGAGGCCCCTGGGCACAAAATCTGGTGGAGGCCCCAGATAAAGTATTTTTTTTTCCTTTAAAATAATAGTCCAGCCAAGTAACTGATTGGTGGTTGTCTGGCACCCTCCTACTTACTGGAACATCAGATCTAGTCCCTTGTGTCACCGTTGTGCGGGTGCCTGCTGCTTGGGAACTCCTGCTTTGCCATTCTGGACGGGGGGTCGCCCAGCCGGTCCAGCAGAAAACCTGCATTGAGCTGCGAGTGGCTGTACTTGGTGGCATCTCTGCACGCAACCATCACTGTAACGATGCTGACAGTGGCTTTACTGCTGTAGACTCTCTGCCCTGCCCTGTGGTGGCTTTGGCTGCAGGTTTGTAAAAAAGTTTTGTTGCCGGCCCTGCGGCCAGTCAGACCAAAGACTGAAAAACCTCCTGGACCAGACCATAACCCAAAGGTTGGTGGAGGCCCTGTTTGCAGGGCAAGTGGTGGAGGCCCCGGGGTGCGAGCCCCTTGCGCCCTCCTCATAACCCAGCGCTGATGACAGATTAACTCTAAAAGATTTGCAGCAAGTTAACAAATATCTCATGTGAGTAAAAAATATATCCCATTATATTCCATAATGTATTTAAGCCCCTGTTGGTGTTTATGAAATTGAGGAAAATGTCTCTACCGCACTGAGGAACCTCTTCAAAATAAGTATATTACACATCGTTGGTTATGGTAGAGCACACTTCACACCTAACTGATTTCTAACCTAGCCGTTGGGGTTCACCACATTTCAATAAATAACTGAATTCTCCCTGCAATTAGCTTGAAATAAGAATCCAAAATAATGGCTAATTTCATCACACTGTTAGTTGTCTACAGGTAATCAAAGAAGCAGAGCCATGTGATGACAGCAGGGCGGTCTTAGTGGTGTGTGGAGCCGCACAGGGGCCCTTGCGATAGGGGCGCCGGGGACAGACATATTTTTCCTGTCTTTTATTTATTTTTTTAATGATGAGCGCTGCTGCAAAGTGTTGTTCTCAGCACAGACAAGAAGCCAATCAGCATAAAGAGCAATTGGTATAGCCTATGACCTGACTCTGCAGGCCCAAAGCTTTTACATAAGTCTTAAGTATGCTTAAGCTGCACCACTACGCCAAAATGCCTCTGTGGGGTGCAGTCCTAACTCTAATCTCTGAGAGCCCCATTTGGGACATACATTGCAATAGATAAATTGGGAGCAGGCTTACCTGAGGCTGCCCTAAATCTCTCAATTGCAAGCCATGGGGTGGAAGGGTAATACAGCAATACAGCCTAGACCCCACACACCATGTGCTTGCACAAATTCAAAAGAAACAAAGGGGGGGTGGCAGCCGCTCAGACCATTTTATAACTAACCTGGGAGGTGCACGTTAGCAGGGCAATTAGGATACAAAAGTCTTAAAGGAGCCACACCACTCAACCCTGTTAGCTTGCAGGCCTTTACATGCCTTATCAGTGGGCCTGCAAGCTGGGAGGATAGAGGTCAGTGTGTACATATTGTAAGTGGTGTGCGAGGGGTGGGGGCAGGTCCACCATCAGGCTGGAAAGACTCCTGAGGGGTGCAGCTGTAAAGGGAGGCCCATCCCTAATGGCAGCCCTGCATGTGGCTTTCCCCATAATACAAGCAGTGAGCGGCAGGTTTTGGGGAAGCAGTGGCATATGAATGTTTCCTACCTCAGCCCTATACAGTTGGTGCTGCCAGTCTTTCTGGAGTTCAGGCTGCTTCTCTCCTGCATGCCAACATGTCTGATGTGATTTCCCTGCCTCAGCCATGGGGGACAGGAGCAGGTTGCACACTAGCTGATATGGTAGAGCAGAGGTCACCTCTTACTATCCAGCTTTGTAATGCAGCCTTCCTTTGCTGTGTGTGTGTTACTCACACACTTACTTGCTAGCCCTGCCTCCTCATAGCACGGTGCAGGGTCTGCAATGGAGGGCCCCTGAGAGAAAAACTGCATACCTCCCAAGCGCCCCTGATTTGCAGGGACTGTCCCTCTTTTGAGTCTGTGTCCTCCTGTTTCTCGTTCTTATTTGTCTCTCTTTGAGGTGCATCAATAAATGATCCATTTGCCTATCCCTATGGTTCCCTGTCTCCTCCATCATTATATTTCCCTGTCTGTCTGTCTCTAGGGATTTGCAATAGGTCTGGGCACTTATTAACCCTTAAAGTGGAGCAAAACCTATTCTGGGTCCTATGCTTAAATCCCCCACCCTGCCTGAGCAGCTTGGGCCCCAGCTCACCGCTGGCCCCGTTTGAAAAAAAAATGGATTTTTCCACTGCTGAAGCCACGCCCCCCTACGGGCACCTTTGAGATCACTCATTGGCTGATCTCAAAGCTGGCGGGTGACATGCGCCCGCCACATCCCCGGCTTTCACCTCAAGCGTGCCTGCTCTGCGCCTAGCCATTCAGATAGGCTGGGCACAAGAGCACACACAGCTACAGGGAAGCTGGGGATGCAGCAGATTGCAATTTTAGCGGTGCCAGAGAGTGAGTTCACCAGCGACCCGAGGGTCTCACACAGCGGGGCATCCTGCTTTTAGATTCCAGGGCTGACAGTGGGGGTTTTGATCTGTTTTAAGAATGGAATATCTGTTGGATCAGAAAGCAGCTGACAAATGGCACAAATAAGCTACCTGCTTTGTGACTCCTTGGATTTAGCTCCTTAGTTAGGTTTCTGTGTGAAAACCGTTTTGCTTGCGCCAGGTTTTAGTCCGCTTAAAGGAACTTTTGTTTTCTCAGAAAGCTCTGCTCTAATAACCCAATGCTGGAAGTTTATGTTTCCCTTCAATTTAATGGACCATAACCCAGTAATTTAACTTACCTGGGTTTTGGTCTGCATTACAGGGGCATTCTGAGTTAGGATGCCCCTGTGTGTTCAACCTGTTTGCTTACTTTGAGCCATGCTCCCATTGGACCTATACAGGCTTTTGTCCAATCAGAACTCTGCCATGCATATTCATGCCCAGCAATAAGCTATTTGCTCCCTTCTGCTACCCGCCCCCGCCCCAGCTATATATGCTGCGCATCAGCTAAAAAAATGCCAGGGATGCTGCTGGAGACCTGCGCAGGAACCATGATATCGATTCCCACGGTGACTATACAAAGGATCCTGGGGGTTTCACACAGCAAGGCAAGCAGTAACTCAACCCTGGAATCTTTTAGACTCTAGAGCCAGATTATGAGGGTTGTGGTCCACTTTAAGGAGGAGCTCTAGGCAAAACTGATAGGAGGTCCTCTTGCCCTTACACACTCACTGTGCATCCCTTTGATGGGACACGTGACACCAGGCAGCCCATACTCACTACTTCTACCTTCAACTGACCCACATGTCAGCTTGCAGTTCACTGAGCTTGTGGGGCTGGTCAGTTTAGGCTTCCCACAATCAGGCAGCGATTTGCTATTTCATTTCAGTGCAATTTCATTTCAGTAGACTGGTATCGCATTATTTTTTTCAAAATCCCTGCATGCACAGTTTTTTGCATTTCCCTGGAAAATTGTAGGGTGGTATAAAACAGGCCTTACAATGATGTGCAAGGTCTCCCGGCAAACCCAAATGGCTGCTGGCACTCCCACCATGCATGTGCTGGCCCTCGTTCAATTTGGGTACTGAGTATACTGCCGGGGCCCTGCACAAGTGCTGTAGGATCAAGGTAATTATAGGGTGAGACAGGGATGTTTCACACTGCAGGGCATCCCAAATCAGGAAGCCACAGGATTGGAGGGGGATAAATATAAAGTTGTTGGTCCTTCTTTAATGTCAACACTCATGTGAATGACATAATGGCCCTTCCATTTTGGGCATATAAGCAGTTAAAGCTTCTGAAATTAAACCTGCTGTGACTGAAGGACCCTCGCTAGCACATTTAGTGGCCCACAGATTGTCCTTGAACACAACAGGTGTGTTTGTTGAACTGCACTGCACATGAGCTGTGCTAGATTTGTTAGCACACAAAGTGTAGGCCAAGGGAATGCGCCCTGTTGTTATTTTGAAAAACTTTACTGTGGTGGTTAGGAAGCACCCGGCTGGGATGTTGTTGCCACCATTTTGCTCCAGGGCACAGGCATCTCTAACACTCAAGACCTGCATGTTTTTACGAGAGCTTGAGGAAGAGAGGAGACAGTCTGACTATAAAGGGGAAGGGCCAGGAAGTGTGGGAAGAGGGAGCCATGAGGAGACACTGTGAGGTGAGGGCCTTGGACACAGGGCCCAGACTGGTGGGCCTTGACAAACTTGAGGGTCTTCACCACCACCCCAGAGAAGGCAAGTGTGAATCATTCCTTCCCTTTGCCCATCTGTTATTTGTACCACGAGGTGGTAACCCTGCAGTGGGGTGGCCTGTGGGTTTGCATATTTCTTTCCCCCATCGAGGTTACAACTTGGCATAGTGACAGCAAGGTACAATATAACAAAGCGCGGAGATACCAATGACTACAGTCATGTCTAACCCAGACCAGAATCCATTTTGTCAGAGACTGCCCTTAGGGACCCTCGGTCAGCTGGGCAGCTGTGGAACTGTCTAGCCCCAGGGTAACAGCTGCTTCAATACCACAGTGGGACAAACAGCTCAGGGAGAGAGCACAGTGGTGGAAATGAGCATAGGGGGAAGGAAGGCTCCCGCTTTGGTTCATACTGGCTCACAAGTGACCACTACTGATGAAATATTTTTCCAGATCCCTTAGAAACTGAGTGGCCTGCAGGCTTTTACAAGAAACTGTTAGGTTGTGACCTATTGAAGCTGTTTGTGACCACTGTTGAATAAAGTGCAGACTGTTTTTAAAAAGAACTTTGTGTGCACCCGCCATGTGTTTCCTGTCCCCCATCGAGGACATTGGTTACAACAGTTTCAGTGTTGATACAAGGGGGCTTTCTGTTATCTCTGAAGGCCTTCTAGCAGGGTATTTTCTTGCTAGGGTCTTTCAGTTGGGCTCCGTCCATTCTAGTTATTTGTTGGATACCCTAAAATTCACAGCCCTTAGCAGTAGATGCTTCATGGCCAGCAGCTTGTCCAGGCAGTTAAATTGGGCCATGTATGGAGAACTAGGAAGGTAGATTGTCTGCACATAGCCATGAGGCTTCGACTGTTTCTGTTAGCAACAAAAGCATATGAAGGCGGTTGCCTGCACATAGCAGTAAGGCTGAAGATGTTCCTGGTAGCAGCAAAATCTGATGATGGGGAGTTCTAGATGATGCCGTCTATCAGTTTACTTCATTTGCATAATTAACATGCAATTAGTAGTTCTGAAATGGACATCTGAATTGAATGTAGCACAACTGTTGGTTGGGAAGCTGGTGGTACTTGTTCTTCCCCTTAGTTAAGTCACATTAGAACCTTCCAATTCGATGAGCTCTGTTAAAAAATAGTTTTTACCACCAGTAATCTGTCTGTAGACACCTGCTCTGGAAAACCTTCTGCACCTTTTATCTTGCTTACCCTACTTCAGAACGTGCTTCTGTGGCGTGATCTCTGCTATTGACCCCACATATTTGTCAACCTATTTGATTTTTTAAAAGCGGCATGATCTGTACCACTTTACAACAACTTCTGGGAGCAACAATATTTAAGCATTATCTACACACTTGCATCCCCTCATCAGTGTTAATATGTTTGTTTTTAGATTGCAACAAGAAAGAACCAGTCTCTGGTAATAAAAGTGCTTTTATCTGCATGAAGCACCTGTGAAAAGAGCATCTAAGGCTAAAGAAACAAGTCGAACCCTGGAGGAGACTCTGGCTATCCAAATAGCATTCCTATGCTGAGACTGTGATAATTCTACTGGTGGAGACAATGCTATTCTTTCCACAATATCAGCTGTCTTTAAAGCAGACCAGTAGGGATTCAAAACTAAATTAGTTATTGTCCCTGTAAATAGTCCCACCCCAGGAGTAGAATAATATTTAACAGTTTTCTTTTAACTCTGACAAATTGTAAACCATTTTTGGTGTTCCCTTCCTGGGCTACCATGGCATCAGATTGCAGGGAAATTTCCAAATCTAAGGATAGAAAACAGGATGGGGAAACCATCCAAAATATACTGCCTGTGCAGTGAGGGATGCTGGGGATATTGGTTAATAAAATGGGGATTGGACCTCTTTAAGCTTTGTCATGCATTACATTGTTACTGCGTCTCTTAACTGAGAATGATATAGTTTGCTATGAAGAAAATAAATGAGAATTTCACTGTTGCTGAATCACCAGCTAGGAAGACAAGTGAACTAGAGTGTTTTTTCCCCCAAAAGTAAATTTTCACTACCAATAAAATTTTATATGTTTTCCACACTGAACCACATTTGTTTCTGGTCTCTTAAAGTGGACCAACACCCACCCCTGATCGGCCCGGGAATCTTATACCCTTCCCGCAGGGCATCCAAAATCGGGATGCCCCTCTGTGTGAAACCCCCCAGAAAGCCCCTAAAAACTTACCTTATCGGCAACGGACAAGCAACGGATAAGCCGCCGCCTCCCGCGCGTCCCTCTAGCAGGGCGTGCACCTGCGCCGGCCGTTTGTGAATGGCCGGCGCGGGCGCGCGCCCTGTAAGAGGGACGCGCGAGAGGCGGCGGCGGCGGCGGCGGCTTGTCCGGTGCCGATAAGGTAAGATTTTAGGGGCTTTAATAAACCTTAACTTTAATAAAGTTTAATGACAAAGGGACAAGTGTAAATGCATAATGCAGTTTCATTGTATATTGTATATTTATTTACTTAAACCGGACCTTCAGCGTGATTTAATGAAAAGCCCAAACTCTTAAAAAACGGTTCCCCAGCATCTAAAATTAATATATTTTACGTTTTTAGTCACTAACTTATTATTCTTTCCCTCACTGGGCTGCAACTCTGTTCAGGACTTTAGGACACGGGCGCCGCCATCTTGACTCAGAAGCATCACACTTACTGAGGAGAGGAGAGTGGGATAAGGTACAGGGGGCGGGTTATAGCTGTGCTTTGCTCAGACAGAGCAGAGCTGGGGTCAGGTAAAGGTCAGCAGTCCCAGAATGCAGAGCAGCACAGTCCGGAGGCACTTCCTGTTTGCAGGCTGCCTGATAAGATGGCGGCTTCCATAAGCCGCCATCTTGGATGTTTAAAGGCTCATAACATGCAGTAGATGCAGGTAGGATGATTTTTAATGTGGACAATCTGTATGTACAGGGTGTGGGAAACATATAAGATAGACTCTTATTCAGAGTGAAGGTCCGCTTTAAGAAACAAAGGTATTTGCCCCCCATATTATACATAACCACCCCTTTAGTTAAAGGCCTAATTTAATTGGTAGTAATGTAGTCACTGCAAAGCTTCCACAATCAAAATATATTTTCAACATGAAAAATGTGGAAATATAAAAGCGTTTCTTAAATAACAGTGAAAGTTGTTATCTTCAAATAAAGAAAAACTTGGAACATTTGTGAATTTTATTAGGAGTGGTCACCCTGCCCAAATTACTATGAAAACAGAATTCTCGGGCCTTGGGTAAATTAAGTGGATAAATTAAGATTAAGGCGGGGGCACTGGGGGCTTTCATCATCATCATCATCTTTCTGGATCTCTTCAGCCACGAGCGTCCGTAATGGTGGATATCAGTGAGAACTGCCTGCCTGCGTCTTGGATGTTTTATATTCATGTCTTTTTAAAGTTAAATGCTTTGTAAGTAGAACTATTGAAATATTAAATATTGTCAGCTTTTAATTAATGGGATTGCACTAGATTTTATTTTATTTGCTTCCCTTTCACATGCTCTGTATGGAGCTGTCCGTCATCGGGCAGGAGCTGTTATCAGCTGTTTGCCTTCAACTGCAACATTAACTAACCTTTTGCTGGGAGACACTTCTGCTATTACTAAAAACCTGGTAAGAGCATATTGGATTGGTGGAGGACACGAATGTGGTTTGGTGAAGTGCATGCACCGTGCAATCTCCCTTTGGACATAAAAACTTTTTTTTGCTAAAGAACTTTCTGAGCTCTGTGCCATTTTTGTAGATTTTAATATTAGGACTGGAATTGGGAATTGGACTGGGGATTGGAATAGGTGGTCCGGTGCATTGAGCAGTGTTTCAGCTATAACGTTATAGATGTAATTTTTGATTAATTTTTAAGCACGGTGTTTTATTATATATTATAAATGAAGATTGCATTCATGGGATAGTCTAAAATACTGCAAGCAACGCCATTGCTTGGGCCCCGAGCCCTTCGGCATAGTGCTCAGTAAACATGCAAAAAAGCTATTCTCCAAACTCTGCTCACTCAGAACAAACTGGAGCATAGCATAGAACATTTGAAACCTGGGCTCTAGGCTTTTGGTTACAAATAATGTCATTGGCATTCAAAGGAGCTTATCTTCTCTTCTTGTAGGGAATATCTGTTATAAAGTTGTACAGTTTTTGAAATGCTACAGGATGAAAAAAATATCATCTCATTTCAGCATTTTTTATTACAATCTATCTATTAAAACATAAGCAAAGCTTGATTATGATTAACATGCCACCTCTGATCTAAAACTAATGCTACAAGTCAGGATTTTAAAGACAAATGTAACATTTTAAGATACAGTATGGTAGACATCTAAGGGGTATCATCTAAATCTGTATTAATAAATGTCTGCAATGGTTTATCCAGAACACAACAATGGTTTTAGGAAGAAGAGAGCTAAATCACTAGAACTCAATTAGCCACATTCCTCTTCATTAATTCTTAGGTCATGTAAAAGTCCAAAAACCATGTGGATAACTAAGAGGCAAACACCATGCTTTGGTGTTGGGAGCTTTCATTAACCCAGTTTGAAAGAAAGATTCAGGCTGAACTTATTGAGATGAAATATTGGGACAAGACCCCTCACAAGTTTGAATTTTATTTGATTTCCATTTAACCTCCATCATTAACATCAATTAGGATAATCATTGAAAGCCTGATATCTTAGATGTTCACAGTAGCACTGAGGCTGCCGATGTTAATTATCTATATGCCTATTGTCTTCTTTACAGCCAGTCATAAACTTGTTTAATACCAGACAAGTAATGATTAAGATATCAACTCAATAAGTTTTACAGTTACATTATTTGAAAACAGACATAAAAACATAACTACAGAACCTGACATTGTTGTTTTTTTACTTTATACATATTGAATGACCTAAATAAGGTGCCAAACACTGTTTCTGCCTTCTAAACACAGTAATATATGGTTACCACAGCCACCATTATAGGTTTAAACATGTTTCTTAATATGTGTTCAAAAGATAACAGTCAACTTTACAAAATATTTAACTTCGAATAACATTTACACGTTTGGTGACACAATGAACAAATGCATTGCCACTGATTACGTTGCTTATTTTTCCAGTCTTATTTTTGTACATCTCAGTATAGTTTTATTCTCAACAGTTTAGATTCAGAGTCATATTGCATGCTGTACAGTGGTAATAATTAAAAGTGAAAAATGTTGCACTCAGTGTTCTTTTAATGTTACTAAGCTCTTTAAATCTGTTCTTGCTACCTGCAGCCACAAGATTCCACAACCATGTCCTCATATTGTTTGTAGACCACATTGTTAGCTGAGTCTATGTACAGAATACTAATGGGGCTCAACCTTGTTGGAACACAACAAGTAGGGGGTGTGGTCTCTGGATCCATGGAATTCATGAGAGTTTGGATTACTGCATGATTTGTAGGTTCGAGGTGAGATCTGAGAGGAAATTCACAGAGTCCTTCACAATGATAAGCCTCATACTCCAAAGGTGCAATAATCCAGTCATCCCAACCCATGTCTTTAAAGTTGACATGGAGGGGCTTTTTGCTACATCTTGCTTTTGAATTTTTATTTGGTCGTTTTCTGGCCAAAAATGGGGCCCTTCTTTTCCTTCTTTGGTTGAATAAATACTCATAGACTGTTTTGTCATCTTGGCCAGACCTGGCTTTGATTTCATTAAAGAACAAGTCACGTTTCTTTGTCCTGCCAAAGACAAGAAATATTGCTTTTTCATTAGTTGGCCGCCCAGTTCTGTTAAACCCTGAATTTTTTAGGTCAATGGGTTTTCCCTTCTCAAGCACCTCTAGTTCAAAACACAACTGAGCAGAGTTTTTAAAGTTTTTGAAAAGTTTCCAAATGTCAAAAACCTCCCACTTTGGTGTGTCAATATTACTAAGTGGCCGAGAGTCCAAAAGAGTAGCTGGCCTCTTGTTTGCTGCACAAATGTACAATTTTATCTGGGATAATTTGCCAGAGAGCTGAAACTTGACATCTGTAGGTCTTTTTCTTAAAATACGTAGCTCTGCACCCAGCAATCCATCTTTCTCCAAAGCATTGATGTCAAAAATGTATTTTTGTTTTCTTGTAACTGCCAGTCGATCATCTTTAAGGAAAAGAGAACATAATTACTAATTACTGATAGAAATATTTCTAAAACAAGTTTATATTTACTCCTTAACAATCATAGCTTAACAAGCATAGATCTAGAACCAAACTGTTTTTAATCATGCCAATAAATTGTATGTATTTTAATGTAAAACATAGTGATGTGGTCAAATGAATGGGTCTTAGGAGTAGGAGGTTTTGCCTAATAAACCCCATATGACGTTGTATTGTATGTTAAGCCCAGCATTTGAACCAATAGTATATCTTTTGTCAAAGGGTGTGGTCACTTTACAGGTGAACCCTTTATTTTAGGGCCGCCTAAAAACAGTAGAGATGTTTTATAGGGTGTCTTGTATCATTAAAGAGAACCATAAAAGGGTGGCCTTGCATCTTTATAAATGCTGAATTTGATATACCTGATCAGAGGGCAATTTGTAGTTATAGGCTTGCTTATAATGTCCTTGCCACATTTTTAAGTGTGTGAATTAAAGTGATTGTAATACTCACCTTTTGCCCCACGCAGATGATCTCACCTAGTCTAGTGCTCTGGACTCTGCTCACAGCACAAGGATGCAGTGGATCCGGGTGCTCTCGCTCCCCATTTTAAACAATTAGATTGGATGAGAGCCTGTGCATTCGCCGTTGGACCAGGGAAAGTTGAGTGATTGCCAGGGCCGAGGAAAGTTCACACAGGAGTTTTCTGAATTGGGATATTGGGATGCCCCCGGGGGAGGCCAGCGACTGGCTCTGGAATCTTTTAGACTCCAGTGCTGCATGTAGTTATGGGAAGTGTGTGTCAATTGCACATGTTCATGGTATTTCATTTCTTTTTTTTTACTTTTTTTGGGCTATGCAACTTAGGAATCACCCAAAAAGCAAAGATCCAAGCTACATTTGTTAAAAAAAAAACATTGATTTACTGAACATCCTCTAAGCTCATAAGATATTTCCAATTGCTTTACTAACGAAACAAAGGAGGGGTGGCAGCCGCTCAGGCCATTTTATAACTAACCTGGGAGGTGCACGTTAACAGCCCTGCTAACGTGCACCTCCCAGGTTAGTTATAAAATGGTCTGAGCAGCTGCCACCCCTCCTTTGTTTCTTTTGAATTTGTGCAAGCACATGGGGTGTGGGGTCTAGGCTGTATTGCAAGGTCTTTGACCCTTCCACCCCATGGCTTGCACTTGAGGTTTAGGGCAACCTCAGGTAAGCCTGCTCCCAATTTATCTATTGCATTGTATGTCCCAAATGGTGCAGCTGAAGCATACTTCTGCAGATGTGTGTGACCGAGCCCTCTGTTTTTAACCAAGTTTAGAGACAGATTGTAGGTTGGTCTGCAAGCTAACAGGGTTGAGTGCTGCAATTGCTTTACTAATCCTTACACATTGGTAATATTTCAGAAGATATTCGCATTAGGAAACATTTTAAATATGAACATCGGGAGAGGTTAAAAACTCCCCAAGGCGACCTTCCGACGGCATCATCTTGCATACCATAAGACACTGCACAAATCACACGAGACTTTGCTGATTGGCGCTGGACTTTGAAGGCTAAGCCAGTGTGGGGGCAGCGATCAGGCCCTAAAGGTAAGTAGGGGCTGATAGGGGGGAATAGACCCCTTTTTATTTTCGGTCCAATGTTCCTCCTTAAGGGCCTTTAAAATTGAGATGAGTACACTAGTCACTATGACCAGTGCCAGATTTTGCCCCCAGGATAAATTCCTCTTGCCTGGTAAGAACAAAGGCTCTCTCCTCCTATTAAACTGGATGATCATATAAAGTGACTGCTGGCAAGCTGGCAGCATCATAAGTTGCACCTAGGCAATTTTCCAGTTGGATGCCCAAGTGGTAGAGTAAATGTTCACATGGCTTGCCAGCTTGGAGGGAAAATGAGGCCAGGTGAAGGGAGGTTCCCCTTATTCCAGGATTGGAGGAAACATCTGTGAATCTGTCATTGGTCTGCTTAAAATATACAGCATAGCTCTAAATGGCAGTAAGACCAATAATAAAGTAAGACCAGCATACAAATAAACTGAAAATTAACATTTCAGAATGTATTAAAGTGGACCAACACCCAGGATTTTGACTATCCTGGGTTTTGGTCCACTTCAGGGGGGCACCCCGATTAGGGGTGCCCCGCTGTGTAAAACCCCCCAGAAACACCCCAATACTCACCTCACAACGCTCCCACGTGGCCGGGTGACAGCGACGGACAAGCGCTGACAGCGACGGACAAGCCAGCGCGTCCGCCGCCGCCTCCCGCACGTCCCTCTCACAGCGCGCGCGCCCGCGCCGGCCATTCACAAACGGCCGGCGCGGGGGCGCGCACGAGTAGAGGGGCGCGCGGAAGGGGCCGCCGCCGCCGAGGAGGTGAGTTTTTGGGGGGTTTTCGGGGGGGTCCCTCACCGCGGGACATCCCGATCTCGGATGTCCCGCGGTGAGGGAGGTGATCGGTCCGGGAATCTTAAAGATTCCCGGGCCGATCACCCCAGGGTGACGGTCCACTTTAACTTATGGATGAGGGCAACATTATTTGATCTCATTCTAGTCAGTAGAAGTTGGATCTTGGCACTATTACTTAGTGGGATGAATCAGTATTAAACAGAAAAGCAAATCCCTTATCATATCATTTTCATATTTGGGGCTAAGTTTCTGAAACATGTTAGTAAACTGTTAGCACATTACATTTTTATAGCCCTTTAATATTCTTGATGTCATGTTGGCAGCTGTCTGTGTCACGTGTTTCGAAAAGCTAAATCCTAATCTTAGCATGCTTGCAGACCAGCCCCATGCTATTAAGTACACTCATTAGAAAATGGACCGTTTGCTTTTATGGTCATCCTGTTCTGTTATTGAAACATCAATCTACTCTGCACTTGAGGCACGGATCCTGAGGAATCTGTGTGCCTGTTTTTGCTGCTATGATTAAGGGGTTATATAATGGGGAAATTTACATGATTTATTGCTCTGTGGGATCCTCCTCTCTGGGTTCTTTATTAGCCACAGGTGTTTATAATATATATTATAAAATACTCAAGCTAGAATTGCCTCTGCTGAGTCTTTTGCCATATCTTCCATAACAGATGCATAGACTACAGCCCAACAAAAAATAGTTACTAATTTTGTTTTATATTAGCGTGTTTCAAATTTTACATTTTTACACTGATTGTTTATATAATTTCTGTTACAGGTTTAAAAGAAAAGAGCCTTACCCTAATAGACGTACAATCATTTCAGGTGGCCGATATGTCTTAAAAGGGTAAGTCCTAGGGCACAATAGTTATAGGTAGGGTGGGGTTGGTCTCAAAATTATAATGGCCAAAGCCTATCTTTGTGTCTCATTTCTTTAGTATGACTCTTCCTCCTGCTGAAGCAACTAATCTGTGCTGAGGATCGATGCAAACCTGCCTACAAAAGTTTTTCTTTAAAGGTTTTCCAAATGTCTCTATCTTGTTTCATTGCAAATTTCTAGTAAAAGAACATTTGAGGTTCACCTGCAACCGTCGGTTATTTAGCTCCGCCAGCACACGTGCAGAGCATTCCTTCAGGTCTAAATAAAACCTCATTTTTTGGGCTATCCACCAATGTATCACATAGTGCCTTCATTTTGCTTATTTAAAGTATGTTGAAAAGAATCAAGTCTTTCGGTTGAGGGGGGATTAATAAAACATTCAAATTTAATAAAAAACATTCAAATTGAGGGGAATAAATCATTTTTGAATAATTTTTAAATTATTATGACAACAACGTTAAAAAATAAATATATGAACTTTATGAAAAAGTTTTCCCTTTTTTCATTTGTCTTTACCTCATTAGAAAAAACTCTGCGCCTCATTTTCAGAACTGCCCCAAGGCAGGTACATGGGGTTAAAAAAAAACAACAGAAATAATGGACGTTTCCCACTTTATTGTGCTTTGAGTTGGGTAGTCTCTCAAATGTAAGCTTTTTTAATTGACAGTGAGTTGAGTCTCTCAACATCATTTGGATAACCCTCCCTGGCTCTGTTGTAACAGATAGACAATATATCTCTACCCTCAGAAATAGAGCACATTTGGAGCCATTTTCTACCAGTAACGAAAAAAAAAATCAATTTAATATAAAATCTGAAAATATTTTGTTTCAGAGAAACTCTACAAGTAGGATGGAGAAGCTAAATAAGCCTGCTGGTTCCAGGTGAATCCAAACTGTTGGGCTATTTTAGTAGAAACCTTCCTTACAAAGTAAGCAAAATGAACATATATTAAAATAATTACTTTTCAGGTAAAGCTTCTGAAAATGTAATTATATGTATAGCATAGAAAAGGTGGATTAAAAATAACATTTAAATAAAAAGTGGTAAACCAAGACTGTGCCAATTACATGTATAATGGGAACAGATGTAAAGAGCAATTTTGCCACATATTTTCTGACCTTACACAATAGGTTCAATACAGCACCAGGTGAGAAATCTCTACTACTTTTTAGAATAGAAAACTACCATTCACTTTCATTGTCTACCTCGGTGCTGATTCAGCACCAGGTGAAAATGTACATTCGGCTGCTGAATCAAAGTGAATGGCAATTTTCTCTCCTATTGTAGTAGCTATTTCTCACCTAGTGCTGTAGTGACCCTATTGTGTAATGTGAGAAAATATGTGGCAAAATTGCTATTTACACCTGTTACTATTATACATGTAAATGGCACCCATTTGATTGAATTTATACTTGTATACTTGAAAATGGGCAACAGAATTAAAGGAGTATGATGTAAATGCTCCTCAATGCTCAAAACCATACTCCAACCAATCTCTGGTAATGGGCAAAAGACATGATTGGACAGGTTTGATCTTTTTAGCTAAATGCTCTTCATCTCAGGAGAGATGATCAACAGTAAGTAGTGGTTCACAAAACCCTAGAGACAGAAATGACTTATACTCAGAGCTTTGTTAGCTGGGAATGGGCAACAGACATGAAGAAATATTTTTGATCAGACATTGTGTATTTACAGTGAGACATTATGTAGCAAAACTACTCTTTACATTTGTTACCACTGGACATGTAAATGACACCTGTTGATCACATCTACACCTGGGAATGGACAGCAGAATAATCAAGCTAGTTTTATCATACTGGTCCTTAAGAAAGCTGACTAGTGATATGCAACGGTTCCCCAACCATAGTGGTCTAGGTTGGAAATAACTGGTCACAGGTAATGGCCAAAAGGCCAGATTGGGCAGGTTTGATCTTTTCAGCTGAATATGCTTCATGTCAGGAGAGATTATCAGCAGTCATCAGTAATTTGCAAAATCCTAGAGACCTCCCTGTTAGTTGGGAATGGGCAACAGACATGATGAAATAGGTTTGATCTATAACATCATGTACGAAATGGGCAAGAAACCTAATTTAGAGTTTTTCCTAATTTTAGTTGAATGCTCTTCACCTCATTAACAATGAAAGGTGATACGCAGGGATCCCCCAAACCACAACGGTTTCTATTAGGAATCAAGTTCAGCAGATGTTCTGGAAGCAACCGCCTAGATTTCAATTAGATATGTTTTAGTTAACAACCACCATAAAAACCTTTTTACAGTGTGTTCTATATTATCTTCCAGTACATTATTTATCTGAATTTATATTGTGCCCTGACACTCCACCTTCTGGAAACTAGAAGCATATTTTAAATAATTAAGTGTAATATATTATATTTTATAAAAAATAGTAACATCACATGTAGTATTTTAATACTTATATTTGTTCGGATATCTGCCTGTACCATTCACATTTTAAAAGTGATATTATTAGTTGAAGAACATTGGTATCTGTTGGTAGTTTTGCATATACATGAATGGCTGTAAGAGCCAGATTTCTATTAAGCATGAAAAATAAACCTATTGAGTTTTGAAAGCATGCATCTTTAATCTACAGAGTTAACCAATAAATAGTATAACTTTAACATCTGCTTTTAAACTTGCAAAACAGCAGCCCTTGACACAAACACTTTAAAAATATTGTGGCAATGTATTTTTTCACTTTCACAGGTTAAACCTCATCCAGCTAACTCACGTGAAAGAGCCAGCAAGCTAAAACACAGTTGTGATTCCGAAAGATTTCTCTTAGAACAATGTTTTGTCTGTTTCTGAAATTATTTTCACTTGCTCCGAGTCTGTTACATCAGAGAAGCAGACAAATTGTTTATTTTTACTTGGAAGCTGAGTGGATTTCTGTCAAACTATACAATCACTTACAGTTCCTGTGGCGAATTACCCTGCAGCTCTTAATTAGAATGAAATAAAATCAACTTATAGACTATTTTACTTCCATGTTAACAATTTTAAAAGTAAACTTTGTCAAAGAAATGATGAATGTTCCTTTTCATAGACTTCTCATTGGACAAGTACAATTTCACTACTTTGTTTAAAATAAATATGTGAATATTTCCACTGCATTCCTAATATTATTACTTTAAAGGGATCACTGTTTCTTATTAAATTGCTCTAAAACGAGAGTACTAAGCCTATCAAGATATTAGCATATGAATATTAATATGAAAGATTAAAAACAAATTCATAATACATGCATTCCCAACATTATGTAACATTTACATAATACATTAAGTAAGTAAAAATGAATCTTATTAATTTATAACATGTAAGATCTACTCCACCATTCATGCTCAGAGGTTCCATGTTCAACAGGTGCAATGCTGTTTTTGTCTTCATCCAGTGACTGACCACATTATTTGTTCAAATATTTGTGTTGCAGATGAGAAACCATACTTACCAATCATAAATACTAAAATGAAATAACTAAATAGCGCATTGATTGATAAATTAATTCCAAAACAAGTTCCTAAAAGTAAAGGTCATCCAGGATATCTGTGGACTACAAACACGGTAATAAACCTAAGGACACTCAGGATATTCGTGTCGATCAGTAAACTGCACTTGTTCTGTTTCCTTTTCGGAGAAAGCTGAGTAGGAGCTGAGAAGTCTCCACAGTGTTACCAGTTGCGTTACAAATATATGACTCAGTAATGTTGTAAATAGAATGTATCTACTGTTTCAAACAAATTTTAGTTTTTTTTAAGACTAGTATAAGATTTAACATACAAGCATTTTAAAACATCCCATTGAAGCTGGCAAAGTCTTACCTTGACCTTTGTCAATAAAACTGGTGATAGTGTTCGCTAACCCTGCCTCAAGTTTCACACTTCCATTCACGCCTTTCCTTTCAGCATCAGAGAGAGTCCGGTACAGGGATAGCATATATTCATGGGGAGTGATAAGGGGGTGCTTAAAGTTGTCTTTTTGCTCTTTTTCTGTAATGGGGTTTGTAGGTTTTTTGGGCTTGAAACCGACAGAGTCTGCGTGGATATTGACGAGTTTGGAAGAGGCTGTTCCACTGAGAAATAATGGCCTTGCATTCACATTTTTTACCCCAGTTTGCTTAGTCTCAGTGTTCCCAGTCTTTGTTTCAGGACTGGGTCTTTTCAAAGTATCCTTTTTCGGATCATCATTTTTAGCTAGGGGAACCCTGGTCTGGGCAGCAGTAGTCTTACTTTTAGCTTTTGAAGCACCTGCTCCATGGCTAATAGTTCCTGACCTGGTAGCATTTGCTTTTGGTAAAGGAGTCTTCTCTTTTCCTTCTGCAACAGAAATATCTAATTTAGTTCCTGGATGAGCCTGTCCTTGTTTGGTAAGGCCCAACACTGAAGAGACAGGATTAAGGTAGTCCCAAGTCAGATACCAAATCAGTAAATGGATAAATCTCAGTATTTTCATCTTCTGATTTTTCTTTGAACATCACCAAAGAAAAAAAAAGCAAAGGGTCCGCCAAATGGGCATACAGCAACATGAAACAAATTAAAAACCAATGTTAGCAGAAATAACTTTCTTCTTAGTTTCCTTTTTAAATCTGTTTGCTTAATGTCGTCCTCCAGTCCCATAGTGGAAACTAACATGAATTCAGCTCTAATCTATGTTCTCCTCCGAGCAGCCGTAAAGAACGTGCTCCTGAAAGGTGCAGTTTACCTCCTTCTTTTCTGCTTGAAAACTGTCTGAATACTTGAAGGAGTCTTGTTTAAATCTGAGAGTTTTTTTCCAAGGAGGAAGAATGGCGTAATGCTGCCTCTGTGTAAAACCCTTTTTTAAAGATTTGAATCCTTTCCAGTGAAAATATTTCACACACACAGAGTCTTGCAGGTGCTCTGAAATCTTTTACAAACCTGAACTCAGGAATTGGAACCGGAATTCCAACCAAAACCAATTTAATTACTCTCTGATGTCATCCTGTCTAAACTAATTTAAGTGCGATATATTTCTTGTAGAAAAAAAAATCTTTAACCTTTCCATTAACATGAGTCAAAGTCTATGTCAAACCGTTTCGGTAGAACCAAAAAGTCAAATTATGTCATTTAAAGAGGCCAGGGGTCTACATTAACCTTAGGTGAACCTAGGGGGAATTACAACATAAATATTACTAATCTTTTTTTTGTGTTAATTAGAACAAGTATAATACCCACCTTACTTAACAAGTACTTAGTCTCTCAGATACGCAGCTAACAAGCAGTTATGTTATTACTATTAATTACTCATTTTTTTTTATTTTACAGAATTCTTTGGCCTGGGAGCTAAAACTATTAAAATAAGAAAAAAATAAATTACATGTTAATATGGTAATGCCATAGCACTTTCAAAATACTTTATAAAATGTTCTATAAAATTAAGTTATGCGGCATTGAATAAATGAGAGTTTAGGGGAAAATGTCTCTGCTTCATATAAAATGAAGCTGTGGTTTTCCAGATGTTTTTCTTCCCAGAGGTTTTACTCCGCTGTGACGTTAAGCAGCAGTGTCCCCTGCAGACGGCATTTAAAATATAAATTCCTGTTGTAATGTACTTACCAATAAAGGTCATATACATTCAAGGTTAGTGGGATATTGATCTATCAATGTCAACAGGATCATGACACTGTATTTTTAAGTCTTGCTCATAGACTGGATATATAACATATAAGAACATTTATGATTTAAATGCTACATTAACTGAACATCATCTACTGTGTACAGCAAATCTAGGCATTCAAAGAGTTTCAGTCACAACATTCGTCTCACCACAGTCACATTATTATGATCAGTTCCTACTTTTGAAGTTGGCAGCGCAATGCTCATAAGGAAAGTCATGTTATTGCTGGCTTAGTGGGTATATAAGGTGTGCAATAAGCTGTCTGCACACATATACCTTGTTGCTGTTGTGGGTAAAAGGGGCAATTAATCAGAGTTGCAAAAGAGTATAATTAAAAGAGCACTACCATGAAATTGTGTAATATTAAAAACCCATATAAACATGTCAGTTAATGAGAGGAGGGGTCACTTATACACCCGAACTGAATAAAACTCCCAACAAGCTAGTGGTTCATTCTCTGATGGTAGGAATAAAACCCAGGGGTGACAGGTTTAGTCTATTGGGGTGACAGAGTCTGTGTTTTCATTTTTTCGCGATAGTGCTCCTTTAATGACATGTGGACTAATTCTGGTAGTTATTTCTGAAACTGAACAGTTAGTAAACTGTTTGTGTGCTTAAAAATGCTACCACTGTGAATAAGCAACATGGAAACTGCAGAGCACCATGTGCCATTTATGTACACGGTGTAAAAGTGCACATAGGTAGACCAACACGCTACAGTAGAGCAACTCACCATGAAAATGAACCAAGGGGCCATCAGACATGTGTCTGAAACAACATTTCAGTGAACTGCTTATGAAACTAAGAAGGAGACAGATGGTCACTGTACCTCTGCTACTGAATGCTTTCATGGCAATATCAGCATTGAATCTCCCCTGGTTGGGAAATGGATGGACATTGGCATATTAGGTGAGAAACGTCACAGAGCAAACACCCTGCAACCATGGCTGGTAGACCACAAGTGTGTGGTGGTTGCATTATGGTCTGGGGAATGCTTTTGTGGTATTCTCCAGGGCCACTCATTCACATGAAAGGCACTTTCAAGTGAAATCATCATTGCAGATCCCATATATCCATACATGCTGATTGTCTTGCCTGGGTGCAAATTGGATTCTCCAACAAGACAATATGACATATCACATGGCTAAAAATGTCAAAAACTGAGCATGATTCAGACTTTCAAGTACTACCCTGGCTCCCTTATTTCCCAGGCTGGAGCCCAACTGAGCATCTGAACTTTTACCTGTCACTACTATGTTACTGTGTTACTACTATGTATTATATGTATTATCGGTATTATATGGTATTGTTTATAGCTCTAAATGGTGAATCTCCTGCCAAAAAGCATTCCTCGTATGTATCCTGTACTTACTTGGCGGTCAATAAAGTATTCAGTATTCAGTATTCAACTGTGGGAACACCTTGATCATCATGTTCTATTCTCTATGGATCCTTTTTTGTTTAAATCTCCTTTTATTATAGAAAATACACCGAGACATCCTTCGATAAGAATAAAAATACAGAAGTTGTGGAGACATATCAGCATTGTAAATAACATCTCAAGCTGGATACAACACGTGCATGGACAGTCCTCATTCACAAATTGCCCATGTGCGACTCCTGCATAATCCCAAATGATTAAACATGAATAAAGGATGCTCTATGGATCCTTCCCCATACTCCCTATGTAATTGCAGTCAGCAAAACCCCACATACCTCTGGCAATCTACCAAAATTTACAAAAAGTGAGTCCAAGTCTGTGTGACACATGGCAGTTACTCTTATTAACCTGCCTCAACTGTGTATATGTCACAGGTATGAATCGATCATTAATGATCTGGGATGATCATTGTTCTTCATTCAGTCAACTAATCCATACTATCAAAAACTGGACTGGAAACTGGACAGAAATACAGAGGAGTAGTCACAGACCTTATAAATGTTTTTTTTTATAAATAGATTAATTAAATTAGTTCAAGTTCTACAATTATGCCTGTATCAAAACAGAATTCTGCTCCCTATACTACCGTACATAAAAAGTGATTGAAAATGGTGTCAGGGAGATCCACTTACCTTTTCCTTATTTTCTCTGCATCTCTACGGCACTGTCATCAGGCCGATATGTGTCGGGGTGCCGGTTTAGCCATCAGCTTCCTGTTCCGCTTGCCCTTGCATCCCGTCTGTGTGCGCATGTGCACACCTCTTATATGCCCTGGCAGACAGTGCAGCTGCCGATGGGGGGACTTTGAATGGGCCTATAATCTTAGGTTTTGCTCTTGGGCTGCTAGCCCTCATTTGGGGTTTTGGGCTAATCAGCCTGGACTATGTCATTGGCCAATGAGCCCTGGGTGGTCCTGACCAATCACCAGTACATTTCCCCTATAACGGTTATTCAGACCATTCCATTATAGCTGTTGCTTGGGCGCACTTATCTGTGTATTTGCTATCTGACTATGTATGACCTTGAACCTTAATTGACCTTCTTTTTGTCTGCTTTTCTTGTAATGCGACCATGTCTTCTTGTGAACGACCTTTGGCTTGCCTCCTGAGTTTTCTCCATTTCTGTGTCCTGATGCTGGTTGGGACTGTCCCACCTGTGTATGATCCTTGACTACATCACGACTACCCTTGTACCACCCACTCGTAATCCCATAACTCGGAGGGTATTGTTTGTGCTATAAGTCCTCGGTGGCAACCGTACCTTGACACGTGTGTCTAGTGCCCCACAAAATGGGGACTTGTCCACATAAATTGAAACATCCATTTATAGAAAGATGGGTGCAAAGGGGCATATGGTGTACCGAAGAGATAGGTAAGATTGCTCCCAATTACTGGCATCAATGCACGGGGGGGCAATGGCAATCAGGCCTCCCCCCTGTGCTTGTAAGAACACCCGTTTTTCCAAAAATGGTTGTTGTTCTAGTTTAAGGATGAAGCAGCAGTGAAGATTTGGCATTATTCTCTGAACTGATTTTTGCACACATGTGAACCTTACATTATAAAAGGCCACACAAAAGGTGAATATCATGGAGCAAATGCCATGGCAGCTGTCATTGATCAACTGGCCGCATGTTTGGCTGTCCAAGAAAATTGCCCAATACCTCCTCTACCTATGGCTGCCTAAGATCCAACTCCCTGAAAAGTTTGATGGAGACCATGTCATGTTTCCTCATTTTGAGAATTGTTGTGAATTATATTTCTGCCTGTGGCCTACTTTTCCAGGTACTGATGCTTAGAAAGTGGGGTCAGTAATCTCCCTTTTGCTAGGTGACCCACAGATATGGGGTTTTAGACTGGCTGTAAGGAATCCAGTGCTGCAGTCAATTTCAACTGCATATGTATTAACAGCTGATGCTAGATTATGGGTTCTTAGGCAGAGAAGACGAACTGCTGAAGGATTTAGTACAGAATTTCACTAAAAAACTGGTGGACAGTTGAGCCATGATGGAATTATCCGGCTCTCTGCAGTCAGTTTCACGTTGAGTTAGCAGTACACATCAAAAATGTTCAAGTTAACTTTCCTGCTCATGAGAATTTAGATGCATATATTCAATTGGCCGTTAAGGTGGATTGTCGATCATGAGAGTGACAGTTGGAGAAAATAAGCAATCCTATCTCTTCGCCACTTCATCAAGATACTTCTGTTCTCAGTCCGCCAGCCTCCAACTCACATTTCGATGAGCTAATGCAAATGGGGTCAACCCATCTCTCCCAAGCTGAAAAGGTACGACACTGGATACAGGTCTTTGTCTTTATTGTGGTAGGCCTGATCACTTTGCCAAAGTCGAATGAAGAAGTCATCTTTGGAATATTCCATTGCCTAGAAGAGCTTGGGAAAACTTGTCTAGGCAGTCCGTTCTCCTTTTTACTGTTCCCAACCTGTGTCTCTACTTACCGGTTCCCAGCCTGCTACTCTGCTTACCTGTTCTCAGTCTGTGACCCTGCTCATTCTTCCCCTGTATACCAGCGAGCCAGGGAACTGGTGACAGGTGCAGGCAGGTGCATGCTTGACAAGCAGAATCACAAAAGAACCAGACTACCTACTGAATGGTGTATGAACACTGCATGAGAGGCACCTTCTGAAGTGCCTAGGTCTTCCTGAACAGAGAAGACCCAGAAAAATGTTGAGCGCTTCTTTTTGATGCTTATTTCAGTGTCAGTGTGATTGCACTTAGCATATTTTTGGTACAGTCATTTCTGTGAATTTAGTGAGGAATTCCAGACGATGGGTATCCCTCACAGAGAATGGTGTGACAGGATGGTGTGACAGACAGGCTCCCTGATTTAGTCATAGTCAGCACATAACCCATCTCACATCTTTATTCCAGAGGAGGCAGAATATATATATATATTGTGGTAAAGTGTATAAAAATGTCATAAATGGTGTGTATTTCTCCCCTGCTAGGCTGTATCAGGCACGATCCGTGCCAGGTTTTCAGGACCCAGGTCACTTTCCCCAATCCTTTTCAGGTTTGTTCCCTGGTCTCAGGCCATGCACAGGTGATCAGGCTGATTGCAGGGGAAGCCTGAATAAAAAGGAGTCACACGGCCTGTCAGTAGTCTGTTGACCAGCCTGAAGGAGGGAGCCCAGGCTGAGGTGCACATGTGGTGAACGAAAGGACTGTACGCAAGCCAAGGGACTTGGCTTTTGCGCCCCCTAACCGTGGACTTGTGGGGATGAGCAGCGGAGGGCTTGTATGCTCTGCAAAGTGGATTTAACTTACCTTGGAGTTACAGCTTGCTGAAGTACCCATCCCTGCACTTATATTGATTGGGTGAAGTAACCACTTTTGATTTATTGCATTGATGCTGCAATCCCTGAAGTGAGTGATAATTTGCATTTGAACACTTTATTTGCTCAATAAAGCCGTTTTGCTGTTGAAGAATTGTTGTCTGTTTCACTGTCGTTCGCCCAACCGCTCACAATATATATATATTGGACTATTTCCATAGCGCAGGGTTTCTTTACATTCAATAGTACTTACTAAGCTGTGGTTAGCTGGCAGTCATGTCCAGCTCTGGCAGCTCTTGAACCTAAACTTTCTAAGTTTAAGTGCACAGATAGTGTTGTCACCCTTCTGAGCACCTGCTAACATGCTTAATAAATACTCTTTGTGACCCAACCTCTTGTCTCCACGCTCATCCTTTAAATTGTAAGCTCACAAGGACAGGGCCCTCTCTCCTAACATACTCCTGTATCAACGTGTTTTGTTGCATTTGACTATAATACTGTATGTATTATATGTAGTCATTGTCATATCTCTGTTATATATGACTCATAATGTTACTCATCCCATCCTCCTGAAATTTATTTGAAGTTCTCCACAGAATGTTAGCGCTCTTCTATTAATAAACAATAATAATAATAATAATGTGGCACTTATTTCTCACAGGATACAGGATGTCTGGTCTGTTTACCACTGCTCTCACTCCTTGGCTAAATTGTAGTATAGGAATGCATTGATTGGCTGAGCATTGGTTAATCACCAACATCTTTTATGGACCAAAGATCCCTGGATAATGAGATGGGGGCCAGGACTTCACCTACTTATACACATGGGTAGCATAGAATTATGTGGATATGTGTTCACAAAAAGATTGTAAATAAGCCACACCCTAAACCATGCCCCTCACCATGTCCATCATCCACAAACTGCTTTAAGGTGTCCCACTTTGAGGCCCCCTAAAAAGGTCAAATCAAAATAGTTATGAGCAGTATGTTTTTCATGGCGCAAAGCTATTAGACCCAAAGGCTGATCCTCCCGCAGTTCAAAATTTGGAGAAATTTCTCACTGATGTTAATAGTTTATATATAGTTTGCAATTATGCATTTATGTCTACCAACAGCCAGTGGATTAATGAAGTGCAGTGATTACCAAGGGGCAACATTTGACATCCTTGTCTAGGTAGCAGAGGACCTTCATCTACAATTTACAAGACAGGAAGTGTTACTTTAAGCACAGATAGAAGGTGGAGTTGTTGTGGCCTACACAGCTAAATTGCACTATTGAATTTTCCACAATAATCAAGTAAATTTTAATTGCAACCATCTGTTATGTTCAATTAAACAATATTTATGTTATCCTTATTTCAAAACTCACCAAATTAAAAAAAATAGACATACAATATTTACACACTTTCCATTTATTTTTACAATGTGTGATTAATGATAAGTATCAATGTGTCAAAGCCTGTTGCATATGTCTCAGTCCCCTTTAGAAGTAATTTCACTTTGGGGAGCCTGAAAAATGAGTAAGCAAGTTCTATAGGGTTTGTCAGGAAATGCAGATGGTGAGGACTGGAGCCAGCGGGGATAAGTGGTGGACAGTGCCAAGGACAGGACACAGCAGCAGGAGGATTCTCCAGCCAAGATCAGCCCAGATCAGCAGTGATGTCAGTCACATACCTACCTACTTACCTGCCTGCCTACTGACCCACCCTCCAATTTAGCCACCTACCCCCTCACCCTCCTACCTATCTACCTGCCTGCTGACCAACCTACCTACCTATCCAACTGCCTACTGACCCACCCACCTATCTATGTACCTGCCCACTTGCCTCCCTACCCAGGACCCGAATTGGTAACTGGCATACCTGGTGCAAAGGCAGAATCATCAAACCCTGGAACGGAGGTTGCAGCTGCCACCTGCCCTCCCACTAACCTCGCTACCTGCCCTCCCACTAACCTCGTTACCTGCCCTCCCACCTACCTATCCACTCACCTATCTGCCTAACCACCCACATTACAACCTACTCAACTATATACCTGCCTACTTACCCAACCACCTACCTACTGACCTATGTATCTACTTGTCTACCTACCCATTTGCCTACCTATCCTAAATTCCTATCTATTACTATCTTAATTCCCACATACTCCTCTACCCGACTACCCCCTACATGTCTAACTGAGTACCTACCCATCTATCTGCCTACCCACCTACCTGCCTGCCTGCCCTACCTGACTATCCCCACCTACCTATCCAACTTTCTACCTGCCTACTCACCTAAATGCGCACTTACCTACAGCACTAGGTACAGGGGTTTAAAACAGGAGCGCAGTTTATCCACTCAGTAGAAATTGGCTTGTGTTTTGTTTCTTAGTGGTGTTGGTTACTGGCATGTTACATAGTTACATAGTTAATACGGTTGAAAAAAGACATATGTCCATCAAGTTCAACCAAGGGTGTTGGGGTAGGGGAAGTTATTTTTTTTATTTTATAGGTGGAAGTTATTTATTAGATTTTTATTTTTTTTTTTTACTGATAACCGCTAATAGTAACTGTTAATGTTATTTTCTTCTAAATAAGCATCTAATCCTTTTTTTGAATTTGTCAGCGGTTAATGCTGTAACAAGCTTCTGTGGGAGGCTATTCCATAGATTTATAGTTCTTATGGTAAAAACAGAGACTACAGTCGAAGGGAGTGCCCCTTGTCTTTAGAGAGGATTTTACCTGAAATAGTGTTTCCCCATAATTTTTGTATGGGCCATTTATATATTTATACAAGTTAATTGTGTCTCCCCTCAGTCGTCTCCTCTCAAGACTAAACAGATTTAATTCTCGTAATCTTTCCTCATAGCTAAGATCCTTCATTCCTCTTATTAGTTTGGGGGATCTTCTCTGCACCCTTTCCATAGTCAGAGCGCCCTTTCTATGAATGGGTGCCAGAACTAGACGGCATATTCCAGGTGAGGGCACACCAGTGCCTTGTAAAGAGGCAAAATTACATCCCTATCCGTGATTCCATGCCTCCTTTAATGCATGATAGTATATTGGTGGCCTTGGAAGCAGCTGCTTGGCATTGCATGCTGTTATGCAATGCCAAGTGTATGCAATGCATGTGTTTGCACTGGTCTAATAGCACGCAGTGTTGTGATCATTAGAGTGATTGGAGCAAGGAGCAATGATTGGTTTTGCGCTTTTATGGGAGGAGCATGGTTTACCCACTCAATGTGTGAAGTGAGGGGGTGGATAAAGCCCCAGCATGCCCCCTCCATCGCAGTAAAGGGGGGTTGGTGTGACAGCATCACTGTGACAGATGACGGGGGTAGCCTGTTATAGAGGCTGCCTGGAAACGATACACCAGGATGGCACAGGAGACTGGATACGATATTTCATTTAGTGTGCAAGAAAAGCCAAGCATTCTTTTTGTTATGTTACTTGGCTGGACTATTACTTACTTAACCCCTCTCCGTGTGCTGAGATGGGGGGGGGGTGGGGTTACAAAAAAAGCCTTACCTCTCCCACAGTTCAGCACTGTCAACCAGGCATGGTCAGCAGCCACACAGAGAGTGCACAAATTGGCACCCCCCCCTCCACTGTGCATGCACCTGCCCTCCCATGTAAGGAGGGGATGCCATTCTGGGCATCTTCAAGATGGCTATATCCATTGCCTGAGACTGGGGAACAGCTGCATCCCGGTTGGGGTGGAATGTTATTAAGACACTGGACATTTGCTTTAATAGAAAACTATACTGCATCAGGGGCCTCCACCAGATTTTCTGCCCAGGGGCATCCACCACACTCAATCTGGCCCTGGCTGCATACATTGCTCAGGTGTTCAGGTTTTGGCCCATTCTTCCACACAAGCACTCTTCAAATCCTAAAGGTTCATTGGGCTCATTCTATGGACCTCTAGGACCTTCCATAGATTTCCAGGTCAGGTCAGGTTATTAGCTGGGCCATTCTACGAGCTCTATTTTTCTTTTTCTGAGACAAATTCAGAGTTTCATTGGCTGTGTGAATGGGGTCATTGTTATGCTGAGATGTTCACCCTTTTTAATCATCCTTGTCTATTGTAGCAATGTTTTTTTATCTGGAACATTTGTTCATTTATCCTTCTATTAAGCATATGATGCATGCCAGTGCCATATTCTGAAAAACAGCCCCACACCATGATGTTCTCACCTCCAAGTGTCACTGTTTGTATAGTGTTTCCAGGGTGATACATGCGTCTAGTATGGCTTCCAAAGAAATCATTTTTGTTATGTGACCAGACTATATTCTCCCAGCATTTCACAGGCTTGTATAAATGTTGTTAAGCAAACTTTACATGTGCCTCAAAATGTTTTTTTTTTCTTGCATGGTAAGCGTGCATACTGTCACGGTTAATACTGGCTCCTGGCTGCCGTATCCATTAGTCACCTTCTGGCAGATCTGTATCTCACCGTTCAAGAGGCTTGGTGCACCGGTGTCCTCCAGCAGGTGGCTCCCTCCATCCTGATTGCTTTTGCTCTGATTGCAGCTCAGCTGCATCAATTAGCAACCTTTACATTGTCTCCACATACAAGACTCAGTGCTCTTTTGTCTTCACGTCCTTCCTCCAGTCTCGAGGTCCAGTCTCATCTTCCTTGCTCTCTTTGCCCCTTGGTTACCCATTGCATACACTATAGGCTCGATTCAAAATCCCAAATGTCATTATGTTCGTATTTGCAATCGAAAGTTTTGTTGGGTGTTTGTCATTTTTTGGCTTTTTTTCGTACATTTTTCACTCGCACGAACGTTCGGGAGAATGCGTATATGCGCTTTCGATTAGCGAAAGCAATTCGGAACATTTCCAAACAAAATTGGAAAATTTCGTTCCTTCAGAAAACTTCCGTTGCTGGGATGGTTTACGTCACATTCAGAGAGCTGTTTGCCGACGGCTCACCACCCTATAAAATCGTATAATTGTAAAACCACTTCCGACACCTCTGAGGACTCGGATTGCTATTTTTGAACATGTTTTGCGGCTATGTGGAGGAGTCTGCGCGCCTTTAGCACCAAGGCATTGCATGTATCAGCATGGCCGAGGCCATAAATTGTATAGCAATGCATACCTGAATCAATACATTTCATGTATGCCTTATAGATGCATTTTAATGCTGACCTAAATTAGTCTTTAGCATGTAAAAATGTATTTTTCCACACATCCACACAATTGCAATATTTTTGAAGACTTATGTCCTTTGTGAATTATATTTGAATTGTTGAACTTGAATCTTAATGTGTTGTAGGAGTTAGTGTTTTAGTCGGTTACCTTTGCTTTGTGTAATTATTTTATATTTGGTTGCAGGAACTGCAAGATGTGCTGCTCGCCCTTGCTCCTGATGCCCGTTCTTTGCCTGCAGAATGCGGGCCAGGGGTTCTCTAATCGGGCACTATGCAAAACCCGGGCCGTGGTGGCGAGGGCCCTCTGGCTTATGAAGTCCAGATTTAGGTGTTTGGACCATACGGGGGGGGGGGGGGGGGCACTGCAGTATGACCCCAACAAGGTTATCCCAAAATTGTAATTTACAGGGACCACACGTGCCAGAGTGGCACAACTGAGTGTCAGGGTCCTTCAGTTGGTGGGCGAGATGCAGGAGCTGTGCAACTCGTTGGGGACCACAGATGAAGAATAATGTTCAGTGGCCTGCCATTGCTATGTATTTAATTATTTATAGTTGTAAAAAGTTGAAATTTAAAACATTTTTTAAAAATGCATATTTGATGCTGGTAATTATTTTTAAAAAGTTACATTGTCATTTCATTAACAAACTACATTAACACAAAACTAATAGGCACAGAAATATTTAAAGATGAATATTCACATGAACGATAAGTGGTTTGGGTGTGCTTTAAGGGTCCAAAAGGGAAGATGGAGGATGGAGTGCTAAGTGGTTTAGCTAAACATTGTAGTAGAAGTGAGGGTGGCAAATATGTAGGCGAGCACTTTCATGACTTAAGTTTGTAGTGCGCAGGCGCAAGATCGTAAGGATTCCGTCTGGACGTTTATTTTTGGTAAAATGGAAACAGAATCTATCGGGAAACGTAAAGGATTCGTTGGAGGATACGATGGGAAAAGGGCAAAAACGAAAGCCTACGTTGTAACATGTGGAAATGAAACGGAAAAGTCTGGATGGAAAATGACATCCGCGTAATTCGTAATCTGCCGTACGAACGGACGGAAACTTTACACAAGGTTTTCAATGCATTCATAGAATCGCTCGTACGCTCATACGAGAGCGGGAAATTTTGAAAATGTTACGACGTCGGCACCAAACCGAAAGTTTTTTTGTGTCTCTCTGAATCGAGCCTTATATCTAGTCTTTTAGTCACTCTGCTGATATTCCTACAATTAGGTATCCTGAGTCCTGATATATATATATATATATATATATATATATATATATATATATATATATATATATATATATATATTACATGGTTTCTGGTTTGCCATGTATAGATTTAAGTTTTCTGTGCTATTGGTTGCCGGGTATTGTTATTAGTTGTTGTATTCAGGAAATCCAAAGTTAAGGTAATACCATTTATTGGCTAACTCAATAAGATTGAAAATTCAAACTTTCGAAGCGGTTCAAGCTTCTTCTTCAGGCATAATACAGATCTGTAACTTAGACACAGATTTAAACAGAAAACTACAAGTCACAATTGTTTTTCTACTGACACAAATGAAAAATAATCCTAAAATCGTAGGCTGTGAGATAAGAATCGGGGATTATGACAACTAATGGTGGGCTGGTAAGAATGACAGGGGGAGAGAGCGTGTGTGTGGAATTTGTATTGCCCTCACACCAGCCCAGATAGTCTGTTTAATATCAGACCTTGTGATGAGTCCAGTCTATTCAATCTATGTCATAGTGACACATAAAATTATTGTCTCTTTTTAGCTCACAGTCCATCAATTTAAATATGTGGATGCATTTACATTCTCACTCCAATCTCTCCTTTTGTGAACGGAAGCCCCCTTGAGTTATTAGTTGTTGTATTGTAATTGTTTGCTGTGTCATTGGATGTTGTGATGTTGTGGTATCACTTGTGCTCATTGTGTCTATTGCAGTGTTGTACATTGTTATTCACATTCAAATTGTTTCCACCTACGTTGACTTCCACACACCTAAGACCATACACCATGTTAACAGCTGAGGAACTTACTACACAATAAATGCAGAGGAGAGAGTCATGAGCCTCGATTCAGAGACACATTCGTCTGGACTTCCGTAGCTGTCAGTATATGTTTTTGTGTGTGTTTGTCATTTTTTTGGTTTTTCCCATCAAAATCTGATATTTTGCGTTTGCTCAGATAACTTACGTTATTGGTATGGGCTTGTGTCTCATTTAGAGAGCTGATTGCCGAGGGACCACCGCCCTATAAAACCGTTTCATTTGCGATCCACTTACGGACCATTTTGCAGTCGGCTTGCTTGCTTTGAGGAGGAGCTTTGTGGAGGAATATGAGCGCCTTCAGCTACAGGGCATTGCATGTGTCAGCAGGGTCGAGGCCAGATTGCACCGGCGACGCATGCATATCGATTGCATGCATGACGTTGAGTTGTTCGAGCTGACCAGACTTAATCGCGCTTCCCTCCATAAACTGTATAGTGAGCTGCGGCCATGGTTAGCCCACACCACAAGGAAGGGGCAAGCAATTTGAGGTATGACCAAGATGCTTGGCTGCCTGCAATTTTTCGCTAACGGCTCGTTCCAGAGGCTGGGTGCCCTCTCCATGGGGATCTCCCAGCCTACGCTGAGCCGTGCGCTATCCAAGTTTTTGGAAGGCATGGCTACCATTAGTCAGAAATATATTTATTTTCCTGACGACATGGTAGCCTGGAACGCGCTTAAGCTGGCATTTTATAATATCGCCGACATGCCCAACATCATGGGTGCCATTGATTGCACCCACGTTGCATTGGTCCCTCCTGCAGCCGACGAGTACATCTATAGGTAAGTTTAATTGGCCATTTTGTTATATAGTTTAGACAAACTGTATTGTAACTATCTATTAATCCCTCCTTGTAAATTGTCCCTGTGAAACAGCTTACAGTGAATATCTTAATCCCTCCTTGTAAATTGTCCCCGTGAACAGCTTACATTGTATATATTAATCCCTCTTTGTAAATTGTCCCTGTTAAACAGCTTACATTGTATATCTTAATCCCTCCTTGTAAATTGTCCCTGTGATCCATTTGACCGTGTATAGCTTCATCAATGTTTTTAATGTCGGCCTTAGCCAAACATTTTCATGTGGACCTTAATTAGTAATTCGAATGTTAATCTTTATTTGATCCAACATACATATACTTTTTTATTTTAAAACTACTTATGTACTTAGTTTTTTTTGTATTTGTATTGTCCAACATGTTTTTGGGAGGGTGTTATGAGTAGTTTACCTTGCCTTGCTAATTTTCTTTCTTTTTTCCCAGGAACCGCAAAATGGGCCACTCACTGAATGTCCAAGCAGTGGTGGCCCCAGACATGCGGTTCCTTAGTGTGCTTGCCGGGTTTCCAGGCTCATCCCATGATGCGTACATCTTGCGAAGATCTTGTACCATCGGTTTGAGTCTGGAGAATTCTCAGTTGGGTGGCTCCTTGGTAAGTTAGCGCTAATTACGTCATTCCCTTTTCAATGTATGCCTATGAATATAGTTGATGACCCATGTCTGAACCTATGGCTGTTTTTACCCCTTGATGACATGTTAAACCGGACCTTAACCATCATCTTTAGCAAAGCACAAACCCTTAAAAACTGATTTCCCAGCATTTCCAAATAATATATTTCTAGTTTCTAGTAACTTACTTATTATTCTTTCCCACACTCGGCTGCAATTCTGTTCTTGACTTTATGATAGGGTCGGCGCCATCTTTGCTCAGATGCATGACACTTACTGAGTAGAGGAGAGCGGGATAAAGTGCAGGGGGCGGGTTAGAGCTGTGCTTTGCTCAGACAAAGCAGATCTGGGGTCCTGAAAGGGTAAGACATCCCAGAATGCTGAGCAGCACGGTCCTAAGCCAATTCCTGTTTGCAGCCTGCCTGATTTGCCCTCAGCCGCCATCTTTGATGTTTAAAGGCTCAGAACATGCAGTAGATGCTGTTAGGCTGTTTTTTTAAGTGAGCAATCTGTATGTACAGGGTGTGGCTAAAATATAAGATAGGCTCTTAGTCAGGGTGAATGACCACTTGTCCATAAATTTTTGTATGTTTAATTTATGTAAGTCTTTTCTTATTCTTTCAGGGGATTCCGGATATCCGCTACTTCCCTGGCTGATGACGCCCGTCCTTCGGGCACAGAATGTGGCCCAGGACGCCTACAATCGGGCGCACCGCAAAACCCGGGCCGTTGTGGAGAGGGCCTTTGGCCTCTTAAAAACTTGCTTCAGGTGTTTGAACCATACCGGGGGGGGGGGGGGGCACTCCAGTATGACCCCAACAAGGTCAATGATATCATACTGGCCTGCTGTGTCCTCCACAACTTTTCCATAATGCAGCATGTCCCCCGGTATGTGGATCTGCCCCCCTCTCCAACCAGCCAGGACCCAGAAGAGAACTACCGTGGCACACCTAGTGCCTCTGGCCAAGCTGTTCGGGCCAATTTGATAAGCACCCATTTTGTCTAATTTGGTTTTCCTGTGTTTGTTTGTTGCATGTAATTCTTTTTTTTTAATTTGACTTTGTGAAGGCTTTTGTATTATTTTTGAAAAAAATAGTAATTAATTAATTACTAAAATATTGACACATGATCTGAGCCTCATGCATTTTTTTTGCCATGTTTGTTTAGAAAAACCTTCAGTAATCTCAAAAGAACCCAAACATTAATGCATCAACTAAGTCAACAACAGCTAAAGTCACATTCAATATATTTTATTGAAATTTGAAACTTTGGAGTTGAAGGGCACTCGCAGACTTCATGTACATACATAGTACAACAGAAATATACATTGGTGCAGACTCATGGCACCTAGTAATTGGCCACACCCAGGAATTTTAAAGTAATGCACTCCAGGCCGAAGTTTCAATAACCAATAAAATAAATATACATAGGGAGCAACCATTTGCATGAGAATATTTGGCCAGTAATACATAGGGCCACATACACACCCTCTCCTGCTTGGCCACATTTGCCACAGGCACAGGTGGAAAGCAGCCATACCTATGCCACATCCACGTCTGTAAACAATAACCCCCAGTCCGAATGCAAGTCCAGTCCAATCTTTGCCATGGTTCAAGGTAGTAGTTTCCCAGCCCAGAATGTCCCCCAATCTTGCCAACAAGCAGGATGAGCCAGACACAATTTCATTAGGCCCAAGCCTGCAGCGTGGCAGCTTGAGCGGTAGCTTCAGTGAGGCTTTAGCTCAGGCATTGGCTAGTGGGGGATCTCAGCACTCTAATGAGCTATATGGGCAACATTCAAAATCATACAAGCAAAGCCATCAAAAAGGCAATCTTGGTAGCGCTCACCAGACAGGTCAATTGTAGAGGAAAGATGTGGAGCAGATACAGGTCAAATAGCTGTTAAAATGGATGTTGCCCATTAAACCCTGGTGGTGGGCCTTGGAGGTGTCCCATCACCTGGGCATGTGTGGCATTCATAATCTGCCACTGTTCCAACATGTGTCATATTATTATTTAAGGTGGCCATGTGGCTGTTGCTCGTCCTAAATTCAGTCAGCATGGTGGTGAATGTATTATTTAATGTCTCTAATTGTGCAGTAAGCTGCTCTGCGGTTCTTTGAGTCACCTGCCGAAAGAAACGGCTGTCATGGCGCCGCGCTGACTCCAGGATCGGCACGCGCCTCCCCTGGGAAACTGGTCGACGTTGCTGACTACGTCTACCAATTCCCCGGGTTTGAGCGCCTGCAGATGCTGGACCTCTAGGGCGAGCAAGAGTCGCAGATGTGCTCAGCAAATCCTCTGCAGCAGAGTTACCACTGGGGACTGTAGGCTCAGTCTCAGCCTGCTGCCCACGATGGGCTGGCAGCATGCGTCCAGCTTTACTCTGCTGCAGAGGATTTGGTGCAGTAGCATATTGGGACAGTGGCAGATTAGGTTCCAGGGGGGTCAGTTCTGAAGGTCCCACCAAGCTGGCATCCTCCTCCATCTCCTGGATTTCCTCCATCAGTGTGTGGGTCTGTTGGGACATGTGCAAAAAAAGGTATCTGTGCGGAAGGTGTGTGGTGGACGATAGTGCTGGTTACGGCTTTTGGGTTTATTGCCCTTAGTTGTGCTAGTTGTTATTTGATACCCGAGAATCCCGGCCCGTTGGTGAAAGCTTGGGGGGGGGGGGGGGGGTCTGGCGACCCGCTGGACTCGCCTCTTTGTTAGTAATCAGTGGGTGCTTCGGTGCGACCGCTCTCTTGGTCCTGTGGGATCGGCAGGTCTCCTGTATTCACCCACTTGCTACTATTGGGGATTGCATTAAAGCGCTGGAGCAACGGGTCTGCGATCCTAGGCGGTTCCCCTGAGGACGTTGCGAAACACCATCTGTTTCGAGGTGAGGAAGGAACATCGGTCGGATGTGTCCTTGAGATCCATTTGTGTGGATATTCTGCGTGATTTACTTGCCGTCAAGGTGAGCGACATTGCTGGTGTCCAGGATAATATCAAAGACGGGCTGTACTATGTCTCTTTTTTCTCCGAGGACAAGTGCTTGGCATCATTTGAAAACCTGAAACGAGCGAAGGATGCAGGCTCCCCTTTGTTGGCGAAGACGGACTTTCGACTGTTTTTTGAACCTGGTATCAAAATGGTCTACATCCGGATCTACAATCCCTTTATGGACTTGAATCCAGTGTTGGCATTTCTGTCGCGCTATATGCGCTTTGAAAGTGTCCCAGAAGATCTGCGGAATCAGTTTGTTTTTTTAAACTGTCGATATAAGGTAAAGGCCACGTTTCTCCAAGATCCCGAATGCTGTTCTGGCCTTCGGCACCCCCCTCCAGTTTTTACCATAGCTGGAGAGAGGTGTTCTGTGTATTATCCCGGGCAGCCGGAATTTTGCCGCCGCTGTTTAAGGTTCGGTCACCTTGCTCAGAGTTGCGACGAGCCAGCGAGGTGCCGATACTGCAACAGCGCAGATCATGTGGCCGCTAAATGCACTGTCGGTAAAACGTGTGACGTGTGCGGACAGCGAGGCCATAGTCCGGAATTGCCCCCAGATGGAAGGGAAAAGGTTATTCTCGGCGGTGGTGCAGCAGGCGCCACAGCAAAAACTGGTCCTTCTGTGGGGAGGAATGCGTGGCAGGTGCCTGGTCTAACTACAAGTGTGCAGGATGAGTGTGATGAAAATGTGGGGGTAAGGGAGGGGGAGGGGGAGGGGGGGAGTGAAAGGGCGGAGGAGAGAATGGAGGTTTCAAGTGTGCCTGAACCGGTACGTAGTGTTGCGGGGAGTGAGCCTGTGCGTGAGAAGGATATTTCTCTGGAGCCCAGGGCGAAGGTTCGTAAAACCCTGGTGACTCCGGAGAAGCAAAAATTGGTATTCGAGACCAACACCAAGGCTAGGCGGGCTGCAGCAAGGCTTCGGAAGGCCCAGGAATTGGGGTTGTCAGCATCTGGGGCTCAGGTCCCCCTGGAAGGAGTGAGGGAAGAACTTTCCTCTTCTGACCTGGGGGAGCTGGGGTCGAGTGCGGAAGCCTCTTGCACTCCGGAAGGGGTACAGCCAGATGCCGGCAGCTCCGGAGCAGCTGTAGGGGGTGAGGTTAGTCCCACTCCCGCCTCTTCAGGTTTCTTTTTGCATCCCTCTGGGGAAATTATGAGGAGTCAGCCACCTTACTCCGCTGAATGATTCCCTTGTGGTCAGGCTCTCCTCCCCAGGGGGGAGGGCACTTCTGGAGAGGCGGGGTCCGGCCCTTCCTCTGCCAGCCTCCCCAGGATTGGGCAGGAGGGTTTGCCCCCTCCTGTCCCTGTGCCCGGGGGGAGTGTAGGCCTGAGTCCTCAGGCCGAAACCCTCCTTATGTCTTTGGGAGGGTCCCTCTTCAGCCTGGACCCAGGTCCTGTAGGCGAGGAAGGGGTGGACAGTAGTGGTCCCCCTACAGCTGCGCAGAGAGAGACAGATGAGGCCTCAAGCAAAGGGTTCGGTGGACGAGCCGGTGAGAATGGTGGGGGGGTCCTCCTCCACCCGCAGTTTGAAGGACCCCTCCAAGTAAAATGACCAGGCTTGGGTTTTTTCTCTCCCTGCTCATGATGTCTTTTTCTGTAGCTACGATCAATGTGAGGAGCATTTGCTCCTCACAAAGGAGGGCGACTCGTTGGGTCACATCCCTGCAGACATTTTATGTCTGCAGGAATGTGCCCTTCAGAGCGCCCCCAGCTGCAGGGAATAGCCTCATGGGCAGGCTGTATGGTCGGAGGCCTGCCAGAGCCGGAATGAGGGTGTGGGGGTCTTTGTTAAGGGCCCCCGGGTGCAGATCCTATCGAGCCGGGTCATTGTGCCCGGCCGATTGGTTCTCTGCCAATGTAAGACACAGGCATCCAAATTCCGACTCTTCTGCGCCTATGGTCCTGCAGACAGAGCGGAACGTGTGGCCTTTCTGGAGGTTTTGAGGCTCCACCTGCCGGGCCGCCAACCCACAGTTGTGGCTGGGGATTTTAATTTGATCCTCAGGTCTGGCGACCGGGAAGGTGGAGGGGACGGCGGATTAGATAGCACCAGTAGGAGCATGGAGGGGATTCTCTGGGACTTTACTCTCAGGGACTCCTTTAGCCCTCAATCTGATGGGGACCGGGACTTCACCTTCTACTCAGACAAGGGGACGGTGAGGTCGAGAATTGATTTTGTCTTGACCTCCCAGTCAGTTACTACTTGCAATTACCACCATATTCCGGTGATCTTTTCTGATCATGTTGTGGTCTGTGTAGGGGTTAGTTGTGTTAAGATGGGTAGAGGGGTGTGGAAGCTGAATGTGAGTTTGTTAGAGGACAAGGGTGTGCTTAGGAGGTTTGAATGGGTATATGGGAGGTGGGTGGTGCAGAAGGGGAAGTTTGGATCTGTGGTTGAATGGTGGGAGTGGGTGAAGGTTCAGATTAGGAAGTTTTTCCGGAAGGAAAGCTTCAGGGTGGCCAGGCGGCGGGTTAGGAAGGAGAGGGAAATTCTAGAGAGGCTCCGTACCCTTCTGGGTTGGGAGGTGGAGGAAGAATTGAGAGCAGTGAGGGGTGAGAGGGCCAGTTTGTTAGAGATGCGTGGCAAGGCTATTATTTTTAGGGCCAAGATTCAGAATGTGGAAGAGAATGAGAAATGTACAAGTTTCTTCTTTAAAAAAGCCTTTAAAGCAAGTGACGTTTTTTCTTCTCTCCTTGTGCAGGATCAAGAGGTTACCGGTGACGATGTAAGGTTGGGCATTTGTCACTTTTATCGGGATCTCTTTACGGATCACTCGACAGCATCGGATGCTGAAATGTGGGAGTATTGCCAAGTTCTGGACGATTGCCTTACAGCGGATGATGCAGAATCTTTGGAGGGAGAGGTGATGGAGGAGGAGGTTTGGACTACCCTTAGTCAAATGGCCAAGGGCAAAACGCCAGGCAGTGATGGTCTCCCAGCTGAGTTTTTCACTCGAACCTGGTCTGTTATTAAGCAGGATCTGGTCGAGGTGCTGAATGTGATTTCTGATGTCGGGGTACTGTCGCCCTCTATGAGAGAAGGAGTTATTTCTCTTATCTTTAAGAAGGGGTACAGGAGGGACATCAGAAATTGGAGACCGATTACACTTCTGAATGTTGATTATAAGATTCTTGCTAAGGTTTTGGCCAATCGCATTCGTGGTGTAATATCTACTGTTATCGGGGAGTCACAAGCCTGTGCGGTCCCCGGCAGGTGAATCTCTGACAACCTGATCCTCTTGAGAGACTTGATTTGGATGGCACAAACAAATAGATCTGGTTTGGAGATCAAAACGGTTGATTTGGAGAAGGCTTTCGATCGTGTCTCCCACCGTTTTTTATTTGTGGTGCTGGAAAGTTGGGTTTCCCTCTGGGGATTCTCCGGGTGATGTGTAGCCTGTATTCTGGAATCTTTAGTCGGGTATTAATCAATGGGGTTCTGAGCGAGGAGTTGCCAGTCAGCTCTGGGGTCTGGCAGGGCTGCCCGCTTTCCCCGTTGGTTTTTATCTGCGTAATGGAGCCTCTGATTAGGAGTTTGGTTCGGGACAAATTGGTTAGGGGGGTGGTAGTTCCCGGGAGTAGTGGAGCGAGTGTGAAAGCCCTGGCCTACATGGACGATGTGGTGATGATTGGAAACACAGCAAACCTCCAACTGAACATTTTTTGTTCAGTTGCAGGTATGGCGGTGAATTGGCAGAAATGCCACTTTTGCAGTCTGGGTGGAAAGGTGGTGAAAGGGGTTGAGGGGGTCAAGGAGTCTTCCGAGGTGGAGGTTCTGGGGCTCTCTTTTGATGCAAGCCTACGGGGTGCTAAAACCTTCGACCGGGTGAGGGGAAAGGTGGCGCAGAAACTTGGTTTATGGGGTCTGCGTGATCTTTCCCTTCGCGGGAGGACGCTGATTGTGAAATCGGTTGTCCTCCCCCTGATCTTGTATGCCAGCTTGATTTTCCCACCTTCTCCTCTCTGGATTAAGCAGCTGAATAAGCTGCTTTTTGCTTTCTTTTGGGGCACCAGGGTGGAGAGGGCGAGTCGGATTAAAGTGGTCAAATCAATGGCAGCGGGAGGATATGGTTTTCTGGATCTAAGCTTTTTTCTTCGAGACCATTTCTGGCTGAATACTTACCGCACCCTGAACAGTAATTCGGTGGTTAGCAGAATGTGTATATGGGAGGAAATCTGTTGGTAAGATTGGGTTGGATCGGGAGGGACCTTAGGTTGCCCACATCTTGGCCTGGTTTTATGAATGTCTGAGAGAATTCTGGTTTCAGTACAAATTGGGTGGATTGGCTCAGGATGCGGTAAGTAAGAGCCACCTTTTTGCTTGGGCTAGGAGGGAGCAGACGGAAAACCAGATCCTCCATTTAACATCACGTCAGACCACTGAAACCTGGAGGAAAATGAAGCTGGTTGGAATTAATAATAGGCAGAAGGACCTGGTTTGGATGTCCCTGATAGGTTGCCTCCCAACCAGGTCCTTCCAGAAGTCCTGAGATTTGCGCCGGTCGGAGCGTTGTCCCAGGGTGGGATGTAGTGGCATCGAGGATATCCCCCACATTTTTTGGGGGTGTCCCTTTGCCAGGGACTTCCGGGAGGCATGCCGCCCTTTCTGCAGGACTGTACTTGGCGTAGAGGGATTAACCTTTTTGTTTGTCTTGGCAGGTCTTCGAGCGGGCAGTCGAGAGGAGATCCGCCAGGCCTGGTTATTTTCCACCATTCTCAAGGAGGTCCTGGTCATTTTTAAAAATTCTGTTTTGAGTACCAGGGATGCTGTGGGAATTATGTTGTGTCGATTGCATTTCGTGTATAAATTGGACTGTGGAAGGGTGGGGAGGAGGTGGCGGAAGGGTGGTGGAAATCACATAGGTTTTTTGTTTTGATTATGATAATTTTTCTTCTGTAAATTGCTTCTTTTTTCGTGGTGATGGTTTTAAAATGTTGGATTTTTGTTCTATGATTATTAAAGTTTGTTGGTTAATGTTGTATTTTTTCTGTTATATTATATATTATATTTCTTTTGATTTTGTGGACATTGGTATTGAATTGATTGTGTATATATTTGTTTTTTTTGTGTTTTTCTCTTCTTTTGATTTTTTGTATATATTTTGTTTTGTTTTATGATGGTTTCTGTGAATTATTGTATATATTTTGTTGATCATTATTGTTGGGAATTCTTTTTAATCTGTTGTAAATATATTTTAAGAATTGTTTTAATAAAAAAAAAAATTAGTTGGTTCTTGGGGGGACAGTGTTTTAGCACAACATTTGTTTCCGAATATTTATTTTCTTATTTTCCTCCTTCAAATCCTAGGTGCATCCTATGAACAGGTGCGTCTTATAGGGTGAAAAATACAGAACTTCAGTCTTTAGCTGTTCCAGCTCTGGTGTTGTAAAATATACCAACTGAGCACCCCACTGTGCATTGCCAGTCTCCTGTCTCTGCCTCCTCCAGTTCAGAATTTTACCCCTCTACATGCCCTCTGCATTTATTGCAATGGAGCCCATTGGTCTTGGTACCCTCACCCCACCTCCTCTATTGAGATGAATGAAGTGGGTGAGTGGGGGGCACCATAGCCGGATGGCAGAGCTGTGGGGGATGAAAGGTGAGCATAGATTTATTTGTTTTTTTGCCTGGACAGGCATTTAAAATCCAAGCATGTACAATCTACATAGCCACTTCTACGACCATTTACTACCAGCTGCCTAGATTCTACTTATCTGGGGTTTCCCCCAGTTTTCCCCCAAAAATGCTCACCTCAGTCCAGGATCCAGTGCTGGGGCTCTCCTGATCCCCCGAGGGGCTCTGATCCTCAGTTCGTGGTCTTCAGTGCCAGATGCAGGCTTCTGGCATCTCGCTCACCACCACAGAGAGAGGCCTTTTATACTGGCGAGTGAGATGACGTCAGCTATATAAAAGGCTCCTCCCTCCAGCTGGAGAAGGAGGAGTCAGAAGCTGGAGTGAATGTCGGAAGCTGAGAGTGGGCAACGATCCTTTTCTTTGCTCCTGGCTTTCACTGGTTTGCAGTGGTCGCGGTCAGACTGCTCAGGACATCACCTGGAGGTAAGTAGTAAAAAAAAATACATGTGTGTGTTTTTTTTACATTTAAACCTTTGCGAACTGGTCAAGTGGTCCTTGAGTTCACAGGATATGAGGGCATGGCAAGTCCGCTGCCAGCAGATGGGTGACTTGCTATAACCCCTGGTGCAGAAGAAACCGTGGGCCATGAGGGCAGTGCAGGCTGGTAGTCTTCTGGGCCAGGGGATGGCTGCCCAGCCACTTTGCCTGGGTCTACCAGCCCCCATATTTGGTGGCTGGACTGGTTCTGTTGGAAAGAGGGGAGCCCATGCTGTTTTACCCTTACAAATTAAAGAAAAGCGGACCCTCCCCAATAGAAGGGTACTTCATTTGAAAATCTCATAAAACACACTTATCAGTTTGGGGTGTCTCCTGGGCAGGAACAAAAAATTACAAACAAGACATTTCATGTTAAAGCCCAAACTCTGCTGAAAGAAAAACACAATTGGGTCAATTCAGAGCCTGGTGAGAAAGCACAGTCCTTTTTTTTAGGAGAGAAAACTGCCATTTACTTTCATTGCCTACCTTGGGGCTGATTCAGAGCCGGATGAAAATTTACACCCGGTAGACAATGAAGGTGAATGGCCATTTTTTCTCCTAAAAAGGAAGTGAGTTTTCTCACCAGGCTCTGACTCTTCCCCAATATATAATTTCAGTGGAAATTCCTGCCAAAATCACAGTTCAACATATATAGCGCAAAAATTAGTCTGTGACGTAGGGTTACAAGGTCTCTCGTTAGGATAGTAGTTAAAGGTTTAAAGTGGACCTTCGAGTAAAATGAGGGGAAGCCTGCCTCAGGTTCGTTCCTATACCTGGGTAAGCCATTCCACTGTCCAAGTGAAGTACTTCTTTCAATAAGCTTTTTAGGTGACTCATCCAGCACCATCACTCTCCTTTCCATCTTCTGAGATGTGCAACCTCAGACTCTTCTATCCACCAGCCCTCAGTGTGTCAGTTATATACTGACCCTCTGGCTCACCAGCCCAGTTCCCGAATTACTTTGCTATCTGGCTTACCGACTTCCTGTCCACTGATTTACCAACTCTCATTTGGGAGACTTTACCAACCCCATAGTCTGCACCATCCCATTCTCCTCCAAGCTTCAACCTCCTCCCTTAGTCTTACACAACTTTCTAACTCTCAGAAACCTAAAGAAGGTAACACATTAGATCTCATCTTCTTCCAACACTGATCAGTCTCCAGCTCTCTGACCACAATCTTCTCTCCTTTACTATCACAAACCCTTATCCCTTACAGCACACTGCAAACATTTAGAAACCTCTGGATCATTGACTCCCAATCTCTTCCCACTCCTTTCCTGAATTGTCTGCAAAACACTATAATGACACTCTCAGAAGCACCCTGGATGAATTACCCCCCACCCTACAGTCAACTCTTCCCAACACAGAAGAACACAATCCTGGGGCACATTTCTTTTTCCAGCAATGCTCCAGGGTGTTGTATGACCCCATGGGAAAACACATACTTCAAAGGATATCTTAAATTACAAATCATTGCTGCCATCCTATAACTTTTCCCTCCACCCCAACAAACTTATTTCACGACCATCATCTCTTTCCTATCCAACAATCCCAAAAAACTCTTTGACACATTTTGCTCCTTGCTCAGTCCATGCCAAGTGCAGGCCCCAACCACATAGCCTGACTTTTTATTTTTAAATTGTATTTTTTTTAGTTTTAATTGTTTTACTAAATGCCACTTTTATGGCATTCAATAATTTAACATTGATTCTGACAGCGAAAAAAAAATTCTTGTAATTTTTGGGGCATTTTTCATCTCGCAATGAATAGCCAGACTTTTTATTTTCTATTTGTATATATTCAGTTGAAACTGCCTACTGTTTTTTGCTAAATGTTTTTGTAATTTCTTTTGTAATGTGACATCAGGGTTTTTTCTTATTTACTATTTAAAAAAAAAAACATGGGGTTCCCCCCTAAACAGTGTTCCCTTTAAGGTGCGCTGGTGCTTGGCCGCGCACCTCCTCCCGCTCCCCCTCACTCTACACTTCAACCCGCGCAGCAAAAGCTGTCGGGTTAAGTCTAACCTCGGGCTGTGGTGGTTGTATATCCCCACCCCCTGGCAGGGTGTGTGAGCCCTTTCTGTTATCCGTCCCTGGGGTTGGCAACTGTCAAGTGCCATCCAGGTTGGGCAACCATGGCGGGGATCCTTCCGTGGGCTCTGGTGGTAGTTACCAGTGAGGAGACAGGCCATGTGATTGCAACAGTGCTGCAGGCTCTGTCTGCGCACATTGGCTCCAGTGGTGAAAAGCAGTGTGCCAAAGAGCATTTTTTATGTCTGACTGGCGTCACTGCCAGCATGTAAAAAAGCATGGCTAGATGGCTGCCAGCCAGGGACTTTTTTCTCTGTTTCGGGCGCATTGATCTGGCCCCCTCAGCAGCCTTTGAGCTCTCCTCTTGTTGTCAAAGATTACAGAGGGGAGGGGACAGTTACAGCGCGGCAAGTCAAGGAAGAGCTGATAAGCCGACAATTGGCTCTGTATTCTGCAGCCAGTAAGTGTGATGAAGATTTTGGCCCTTATTCATGAAGGGATAGCGTCAGGTAGTGCCTTGTAAATGACAGGTAGCGACAGGTGAACGCCGGACACGGCACAATTACACATTTATCAAGCAGAATCTGTTGAGCGACTGGGATAATGCCATGTAGCGTCCTATTCATCATTACCCCAGCCTCAGCGTACAGCACCGGCGTTCAGCCTTGCACAGCGCCAGGTATTACCTCTCGCTACCTGTCTCTCTCCCATACATTTCAATGGACGATCCTTTCCTTCTCTTTAAACAAGGTTTTTTTTTTTTTGTTTTTTTTTTTAAATCTCAAATAATGTTGTGACCTCTTCTGGCCTAGAAAAAAGCCATTTTTTCAAAAATGTTTAATGTTTTATATATTTCTGCAGAAATGACATTACAGGTCTGGCATTAAAGTGTTCATGTTACAATGTTATTACAATGTAATTCCATATGTTTTCGCTTTGTTACTGGTGGATACATGCTGAAAAACATACTTTAATCACTCAGCCTCCGGATGTGGGCTTCAGAGATGCATTTTTGAGCGCCGGAGTTTTGTGAGGATGTTTTTATAATTAATATGTTGTGAGTCGGACGCACTGACCAGTCGCTAACATGCGATCCCATACAGCGCTGTACTGGTCAAATAGCGACTCATCACAATGTATTCATAATTTCTGCACAGCGACTGAGTCGCTAAGAACTAGCGACCCACGGCCGAGCACAGCGACTACTAGCGGGCGCTCTGAAATGCCTGCTACAGACGCTCATCTGTCTCTACCTGGCGTTAGTGATGAATCCGCCTGCCCGTGAGGCAAACAAACCCCCGCCTTTCAGCCAGACAGAAGCAGCACATCCTGACTCCATGGATAAAAGGTCAGACTGGACAACAAACACTTGTAATTCACTCTAATAGTGCTGGGGGTATGAATTAGGCTGGCTGCTAAACTTTATAATGACATTTAGATGGGTATTTCCAAGGGTGTAACTTGGAATTGTAACTTGCTGCATCCAACTGAGTAAAAAGACAGAGAAACATTTATTGTATGAGCCTGGTAAGGTTCCCATTTAATGTTTGCACCTGGGCCCCATCACATTTAGTTACACCACTGAGTATTTCTTTTCCCACCCCCTAGGCTTTCCATTTACAGTTCTCATTTGACATTTATGCCAGAAGAAGATATTAACAAATAGGCATGCCTCAAAGCCATTAAGATAGTTTATGGAAGATTCACATATGATTAAAAATAAGAGAAAGCGTGAGTGAAGAGTCACCTCAATGATATAATCAGTCTTATTGATCTTGGAATATTGTATATTGGAATATTGTATATTCTTGTAATGAAATTGTATGGTATATGAAATTGTGAAATAAATGTGAAACCAAAACTTCTGCTTGCCGAACATACCGGGGGTGGCCTCAACCCGGATCCCAGCAGTGAATTGAAAGAGCATGATTATGTACCAACGCCCTATTTAGGGGACAGTCTAAGTTAGGATTCATCAAAGGGTCACGCACTCTTTTCCTGGGGGAGTCTCAGTAGACACCCTCATTTTCGATATTGCCTCAAAGTCTGACTGACCTCGGATTTTAAAGCAGATCAAAACCTAGGAATTTAACTTACCTGAGTTTAGATCTGCATTACAGGGTCGTCCCGATTTTAAATGCCTCTCAAATCAGCTGTTTACCCACCTTGATCCCGACTCCTACAGCAAATGCAATCCAAAAAGAATAGATTGAGGTGCATATTTCCCGGCAAAGTATTCGGAATAAACGAATAGCTGAGTGCCTTCCACTGGCCACTGCCCTCTCCTATGCACAAATTCGCAGCGCATATCATGATGTGCCATTAAATCAATTCAAGAGGATTATATCAATCTGGGGAATCTCACAAAGCATGGAAATCCCAAATGAAGATGCCCTGTGGACAGGCTGTAACATAGCCCTGGGGCATTTTAGACTCTAAAGGGTTTCCAGGGTTTTAGTTGGAGGGCTTATCACCTCCACAGTGCCCAGCTACAACATACTAAGCAGTAGTACTTACCTCACTGCTGGGTGCTGGATCACCATTTCATGTGACCACCAGTGACCAGTTCACAGGCTGTCCTTGCAATTGTGTAAAGTCCCCTGGTGAGCTTCATTGGTCTCCACCAGTCACAAGCGATGGCATATTTGCACGAGGGAATGCAGAGATGGGAAATTATATTGTATGTTATAGTAAAAGCATTTAGAGTGGACCATCATCCCACCACTGTTATGATATTTTTTTCTAGCAGAGCTAGAAGGGGAACCTGGCAATGGCTACACACTTGCAGCCACCACATCTTGATCCACGTCCGTTTTCAGTTTCCCCCATCAGACAGCTTCACTAAATAGTAAGCATCTCCTAATTGAAGGGTTTACTAGTGGCATGGTTAGGATCCCTTGCCATGAAAGGCCTAGGTGTGCTGTTGAATTGGTGGAAAGGTGAGTTTTTGGGGCGAACCCTGGGGTTTCACAAATTAGATTATCCCACAACCCGTACAAAGAGGGTCTTATACACTATAGACCAGTGGTTGATCCTCTTTAGAATGGACCAAAACACAGGATTTTGACCATCTCAGGTTTTTGTCCACATTCCTATGTGACACCCCCCCCGCCCCCAGACCTTACTGATGATTGCACAGTGCATTGTATATTCAGCGCTGTATGCCATGCATACTAATGCTTTACATTCAGACTATTTAACCCCTATTTTAGGTGCCTCAGTATTGGCAGCGTAAATTTTTTAAAGTGGACCAAGATCCAGGTTTTTCACTAACTTGGTTTGCTTTACTGGGGGATTCCTAGTTGGGAAGCCCTGCTGTGTAAAATGCCCAGGATCGCTGGTTTTCTACACTCAATCCAGACTCCCACGACACATGCACGGATCCTCCTCCAATCAGAAGAGATAGTCACCCGGCAATGTATTGTGATGAATGGAGCGCTGGGTGTCTCCCGCCGTTTGCTCTCCACGCACAGGTGCTGATCAGTTGTATGGCCCTTGGTCTTGCCCATCTCCCTCAGTGCTCCGCACAGCTGCTGATATGGCTTAGAGGAAATATTGTCCCCAAATGCTGCTAGCCCGGGCACCAAGCATAAGGGCTTGTAACCCAGGGCTCAGAGGCTACGCTATTGGCGACCTCTGTTCCTGCAATTACAACCCCTTATGCCCTTTGGTATGGGCACCGGGCCCTTCCGCACCCCCTATAACCCAAATGGGGGTGCGGGTAAAATGTAATTTTACCAGCACGGAACGCGGCAAGCCCAACAGGTGCCATGCTGGTCCGCTGGACCCCTTAACAGTTCACCCCAAGTAAAATAAGAAGGAAAGTCCACACAAAAATCTTGCATGTCGCTGCACGCCATCTTCCTCCTCCTCATCCTCCTCATCCTTCTCAGTGAAATATATTTTTTACTTACCATTGGTTTGAACCCAGAGGGGGAAGGTAAGTTAATTAGAAGAATAAAGTTTTTTTTAAACACGTCCCAACAATCCTCTCTAGGTCTGGGCTTTCTTTTATGGGGGCCCAGACCAATGGTAAGTGAATAATATTTTTCACTGTTTTGTGAAAAATACGGTCGATTACCAAGAGGCGGTGGCTGTCTGAGGGGCTAAGCGTGTGGATCCTTTTCTATTTAGTAGATTGCCGTACAATTAATGTATAGTAATTTAGTGTTCATATATAAACGAGCACAGGAGCACAGTAATACTTACATCATATTGGTGGACAGTTAATTTTACAAATAGTAGCCCTTATGGACTGAGGGTTTACCCCGCTGCTGGAAAAAAATTGTAAATCGTGATTTTTAGTGCACTTTTAGTTTATTTTATTCAAGAATCACAATAGACTTTTGGTCCATCTTCATGTCCATGGGACAGGCTTCTCTTTATCTTAAATGAGGGCCACTAAGATGATCCAGAGGAGGGGCATTGGTGGGCTTCAGTGTAGACACAAGCTCTGGAACGTGGGATTGTTTCAACCCTTTTGCTACAGCAGACAGTGAGGTTTTCGAGAAACGTGAGCTTTCAACACTTTAAAAACAAGGGGGTATATTTGCTCTTCAGACAGAAAATAGGTTTCTAAAAAAATAGTCCTGTGTGGGAATATGTGAATGGCCTGCACAAGATGATTTGGAGCCCCAAAAGTTTAAATTAAATGTTCTAGTAGAGCTACTATACTTCTGGCATCTAGAACAAAACTACTGCAAACTCCTCTTATCTGTGACTCTTATTTAGGGCTTTCTAAAGCTAGGTGGTGGGCACCACCTTGTGCATAGATATTAAAATGCAGCTATTATTATAGCTTACAGGTTACTTAAAGCAAAATTGCTATATTATTTAAACACTCCAGAAAAAAATAAATAAAACACTAATACTGTAATTGTCACCCAAAACATGTCAAAACCCGTCCTCCTGCCCTATTCATCTTTATCATCATCTGACCGAAAGCTTATTTTAGCTTTACTGCTATGCAATGCGTTTGTTCCACCACCCAGCCCTAAGCTGGATTCACAGTATGTGTACTGCAGCCTGACCTGCAGCCCATTTAATCTTTTAGTAATTAATAATTTAGGGCTGTCAGGAAAAAAACTCCAAACACCAGTCCGGAAATCGTCACCTGAAACTAGGAGGCTGATTTATTAATAGCGACATGTAGCAACAGTTGAGCGACTGTAGCGGTATTTTCACAGCGCCCGCTAGTAGTCGCTGTGCTTGGCTGTTGTTCGGTTGTTGACAGCGACTCAGTCGGTGTGGCGTAATGTTGAATACAAGGTTACGAGTCGCTATTTGACAGGTTCCGCGCGCTGTATGGAAGCGCATGATAGCGACTGGTCAGAGCGACCGGCTTCCACCATATTCATCACAAAATCACGCTCAAAAATTTCAAGCGCTGTGAAATGCATGTTTAAACCCCAGAGCGCTGGAGGTGATGGGTTAAAAGTAGTTTTTTAACCCCCAAACCACCATATTTTTGGAAACCAAAAAAAAAAATATTTTAAATAATTTAGTAATATGAATACATTAATATCAGACCTGTAATATCAATTCTGTACAATTTTTTTTTTTTTTTTTTTCCCTTAAATAAAATATCTAAAATGGCAGAAGTGGTCACAGAATTTTCACATTTAAAAAACAAAAAACAAAACATTAATAACAATTAATTATTAATATTTAAAGATTGTTCCATTGAAATGCATTGGAGCGCGCCAGGTAGCGAGAGGTCATACTGTGCTGTGGGCTGAGGCTGCAATAATGATGAATGAGTCGCTATATGGCGCTATCTCAGTCGCTAAGCAGGATTGGCTTGATAAATGTGTGATTGTGGTGGGGAGCCGGCGTTCTCGTGGCGGGGACCGTCATTACCGGCCGCTCACCAGTCACTACCTGTCGCTATTCCTTCATAAATAAGGGCCTAATGCTTAACATGACCCACTTCTGACCATCATGAGAACCGTGCATTTGTATTGGGATGTCCTTATATTTTGATCTGCTGTGGCACTCCCCACAGGCTATGTCTGCATCTGAGTCTCTCTTCCTGCCTTTTCCTTCCCTTTCCATCCCTTTTTACACCTGGACTATAGTGTTCTAAGTGTGCGGTCTGCCTTCACCTCTCAGGATAGAATCAGTTACTTGCTTAGGATTGTGCCACATCCTTCCATCTGAATTCTCCCTAATGGGTTCACCTGACAACATGCTATTAAACATCCTCTCTAAAAATATGAAGGGGTTTAACATTCCTGAGAAAAGACACACTTTATTGGGTTTATTGGGTCCTTCACTGAATAAGAGCCTATCTTATATGTTTCCCACACCCTGTACATACAGATTGCTCACATTAAAAATCATCCTACCTGCATCTACTGCATGTTATGAGCCTGTAAACATCCAAGATGGCGGCTCATGGGTCGTCAGACAGCCTGCAAACAGGAAGTGCCTTCTGACTGTGCTGCTCTGCATTCTGGGACTGCTGACCTTTTCCTCACCCCCAGCTCTGCTCAGTCTGAGAAAAGCACAGCTATAACCAGCCCCCCTGTACTTTATCCCACTCTCTTCTTCTCAGTATGTGTCAAGATGGCGGCGCCCGTATCCTAAAGTCCTGAACAGAGTTGCAGCCCAGTGGGGGAAAGAATAATAAGTAAATTACTAAAAACTTAAAATATATTAATTTTAGATGCTGGGGAAACATTTAATAAGGGTTTGAGCTTTTCAATATATCATGGTGAAGGTCCGGTTTAAGAAACATAAGACCCATGTTGCACTCCTGCAAGAAACACACTTTAAGCTAGATAAAATGCCACGGCTCCATAACACTTTCTCTGGCCAATAAGACAAAATGTGTCTCTATTTTAATCAATAGCCTTTGAACTGACTGAGATCAAAGATGCTGAAAGTAGATACCTCTTTGTCAAAGACAGGATTCAGGACAAGGTAGACACATGGGCAAATGTGTACTACCCCAACAGGGTCCAATCCAACTTTCTCATCCAAATTCCCAAGAAACTGAAATATTTTCAGCAGGGTATCCTTATCCTTGGGGGGTGACATAAACCCCTCTAAACCCCTCGCTGGATACACCCGATTCCAAATCAGCAGTCCCACCTGTTTCCTAGAGGCTGTCCAACCCAGTTGCATGTGATTACACCTTCTTTTCACAGGTCTACTCAAAGTACACTAGAATAGATTATATTTTTTTGAAACACCAAGACCTAGGGCTTATTTATGAAGGGATAGCGTGAGGTAGTGCCTTGTTAATGACAGGTAGCGGCAGGTAGCGACAGGTAGCGAAAGGTGAACGACGGACACGGCACGCAATTACACATTTATCAAGCAGAATTTGTTGAGCGACTGGGATAACGCCATATAGCGTCCGATTCATCATTATCCCAGCCTCAGCGAACAGCGCCGGCGTTCAGCCTTGCACAGCGCCAGGTATCACCTCTTGCTACCTGTCTCTCTCCCATACATTTCAATGGACGAACCTTTTCTTCTCTTTTAATTGGGTTTTTTTTTTTTAAATCTCAAATAATGTTGTGGCCTCTTATGGCATCATTGAAAATGCATTTTTTCCAAAATTTTTCATGTTTTATATATTTCTGCAGAAATGACATTACAGGTCTTGCATTAAAGTGTTCATGTTACAATGTTATTACAATGTAATTTAATTTGTTTTCGTTTTGTTACTAGTTGATAGATGCTGAAAAACAGACTTTATTCACACCGCCTCCGGCGCTCTGGGCTTCAGAGACGCATTTTTCAGCGCCGGAGTTTTGTGAGGCTGTATTTTTAATGAATATGTTATAAGTTGGTTGCACTGACCAGTCGCTAACATGCGCTCCCATACAGAGCTGTACTGGTCAAATAGCGACTCCTCACAATGTATTCATCATTGCAGCACAGTGACTGAGTCGCTATGAACTAGCGACCCACGGCCGAGCACAGTGACTACTAGCGGGCGCTCTGAAAATGCCTGCTACAGACGCTCATCTGTCGCTACCTGGTGTTAGTGATGAATCAGCCTGCCCGATAGAATTAAAGAATCAGCCATTGGCCATATGGGATAACCCCCTGGGGATAGCCTATGGAGTACACTTGTCACGGTGTATGGCTCGAGGGTTTGGTGGCTAGTAGTCTTGACCCCAGGGCTAGTTAACCAATGTAGTTCCCGCTGTATCCTAGTCAAGGCACCCACTACAGAAAGCAATGCCAGGGTTCGGATAAACAACGTTGCTTTTATTGCTGGAACAAAAGTCAGTCCTTTCCTCTGGATGCAACCAGGGTAACTTTAGTAAGTTTAAACAGCTTTAGTGATTGCTGATGCAGAGTGAGAGAGTCTATGCTGAAGCCTTAGGGCTGTAGAGATGCTGGGAGTAGTAGTACTATCAAGGGATGACATTAGAAGGCTTTTAAAAGAGTTTACAGACCTGATCCAGTAGATTTAGATTCCCACCGCAAGGCACAGGTAGAGACGACTTGAGTTACTTAACTTGAGAATTACTGAACATGAAGCTGCTCTCGTACACGGTGACCGCATAGAGGCGCGTGGACTACTAGCATGGAAGCTAGACTAGTTTTGGTCGCTGGCGGGAGACCCTCAAATTCCAGACGATCCAGACAGTAGGCTTCTTACGCAATAAAGTTATCCTACTGAGGTAGAACTGTCCTGTGCACATCCTTGGGTGACTGGTTACAGGTAGAGATAAGTAGGAGAATAAGGCTGGCATAGGCCTAAGCCTGTAATAGGTTTTCTGAAGAAAGCTGGAACACATGCAGCCAGCTCGGGGGCTGGAGCTGCTCCCCCTTCGCCCATCAGGGGCTGACTGACTGGAGGGAACTGGCTTCCTCTGGCCTTCCATTGGTTAGAATGGTCAGGTGACAGAGGAGTCATAGACTTCACTTTGCATCAGCTAATTGACAGTTGGAGGAACCAATAAATAACATACAGTATGTGGCATTGGCCTGACATGTAATACACTTCTTAACCACTGGGGGGAAACCTTTATACTTAAAACCTACGAATGCATGGCAAATGTGCATTAAGCACTGTGGTGCAATTATGACAAACCCTTCAGCTGTAAGGCAGCTGTTGCAGCATTCAGTGCGGGCCACTGCATACACCCCCTGAAAAAGATGAGCCGTCCTCGGCGACAGTAAATGAACAATAACATATGATTAACCGCTTGGTAACTGGGTTAACTGGATTGGGCAGTGTCTCTGCAGCACGAGAGTTCTCTGTGGCAATTAAACTAATGAGTGAAGACTACTTTTTAAGAGACATGTAAAAGATATGGGAAGTATGTAGAAACACTATGGTACGTCACAGTAGAAACAACAAGAAGGTATGTAACACCTTGTGTAAAGATCCCTTTGGGCACCTAGGAGAAGACAGAGGCAAAATAATAAATACACTCATACATTGTGGGACGTCCCATTCATACCAACCATGCATTCAACTCAGACATCCAGATAGACCATCCACACGAAAAGGTGCACCTGAGGAGGAAACAAGTTAAACGTGTATGTGTACATATGTGTGGGGAACTACTCAGTAGCAATAGGTGAGACTACAGGTGCTACTCGCCCAGGCATGTAAGTGCCACTGCAGAATACCCTTTAGGAAAAATGATGGCTAGCATTACGAAAGTGTACTGGTACCTGAGCCTGCTACTAGTAGCCATACGCAGTGGTCCAACGCCCCTCCTTCTTAGGGCGCGAGCTACCAACCCAGGGCCAGTCACTAGAAAATTACAGTTGGCCAGGACACATGAGACTATATACATGGTGAACAATACAACCTAAAGGCCACCTCTCTGAGAGGAAAAATGTGAGAAAACAGGGTAGGACCATAAAATGTGATCATGTGGTGGTAAGAGCAAAGTGTTGTGACGTACCTTAAGGAAAAACCCAACTAACATTCTGGAGACTAAGTGAGCAAACAAGAAAATTTCACTCTTTACCTTGAAGGATACGAAAAAAAACATTACTGAAGACAAAATACTTAGTGCAAAGTGGAAGTACAGTTTTCTGGCCTTTTGCTAAACTTACACACTTACTTAGTGCGGGCTCAGAAATAGAGTGACTAGAATGACTATTATGAAATATGAATATATATATGCGACTCAATACTTCAAGTGCAAAAATATGTAGATGCAGATAAAACTAGAAAAATACACTTCCTGCTTAAAAGAGGGAAAAAGAGAAAAAATACAAAAATACAGTACTTAGTGCAAAACTTGAGGTAGATACTCATGACGACAAACAGGAACGATGGCTCTTCATCAGATGCCGTGAAGTCACTGTATCCTGAGACGTTAGGTCCATACTGTATTAGAGAAGGAGACTTAAGTAGTTCTTGGCGGACCAGGCAAAATTTCTTAAACTCAGTTGCTAACGGTTACCAACAATAGAACTGAAAACACAACGGGAGAAAACTTACGAGCATAAAATGTTAGTAGCCCTAAAAGAAAATGTTCACACTATAGACATAAAAGTCCTTATGCTAACTGAAGATATGGCAGCTTGCTCAAAAAAACAAAAGAGGGAGTGCAAAAATAAGGTGGCCAACTGGCCTAGTCACATGGCTGATATGGCTCCTTAATAGTAGGGCCTGGAAGGACTCCAGGTGTCCACTCTTTCTTTCAGGGCGGACAGATCCACAGGATAACGTGGCAAGGACCTTCTGCGTACAGGAGTGTCGTTAGACGCAATGGTAAGGTTGATGCTGGGTGTCACCGTAGTGGTAGGAGAGATGACCGGAGCAATGTGATAAGTAACGGTAGGGTGAAAGTCAGCGACAGTAGCCACAGGTGCAGGAGGACTCACAGAGGCTGCTATAGGCTTGGCAGCCGAAGTAACAGTGGCATCGGCCATAGTGCTTTCAATCAGTGCCCGTTGTATCTCCTCAGCTATTTTTACAATGGTGGGCTCATCTCCGTAGAGCCACTGAGGCAGTGGTGGCGAGGGGCACCCAGGAGGCCGTCCCTTAACTGGTATAGGGGGCAGAAGATGGCGGTTAGGCCAGTCTCTGGAGGGGACAGTGGCAGTCTGAGTAGCGGGGGCCGCAGGGACTGATGGCGGCGATAGCCGCTGCTCACTCACCGCTCCGTCGTCTGAAGAAATGACGTCAGTATCGGTGAAGGCATAGGATTCTTCATCTCGGTGGCGGCCAGGCGGTGACGCGCTGAGGGAGCTCTCTGGAGACGCAGGTGAGCTGACGGCTGTAGGTGATCCTTCCTCTGGAGCGAATGGCAGGGGCGAGCTAGCCCTGGAGGGTACCGCGGTGGCAGGAGGTGATCCGGCCCAGCTGTCGTCGCTGTCCTCGGGCAGCGGAGTCTGCAAGCAGGTAAGATCCGTCGGCGGGATGGCGCAGGTGGGTTCCGGTGGCGCTGCAGCGAGACAGGGTTGCGCAGCGGTCGCCATCTTGCTCAGCTTTTTCGCGCGTTTTTCCAGCAGGAGGAGGAGGAGGAGGGGGGACCCAGGGAGCAAACTCCACCCCCTCGGTCTGCTCAGAGAGGAGAATTAGCCAATCAGGAGTGCCTGCAGTAAAGTCTATGGAGGGCTCAGTTTCCCGCGCATCGGCAGCGGTAAAATTAACTCCTTCAGGCCCAGGATGTTGCGCAGCATGAAATTCTAGTGCGGTTGCCCCTAGCAACGAGCAGAAAATGTCCTCCAAATTAGTTGAAAACACAGGAAAATCATCAGGCACACTTGTAAATCCCTTAGTTGGCTTTATAGTGCAATATCTTGACAGAGTCCAACAATATAGTAAGAAATCAAAATGGCACAGAGGTGAAATCCTGTTCGTGACGCCAAAAATTGGGATAACCCCCTGGGGATAGCCTATGGAGTACACTTGTCACGGTGTATGGCTCGAGGGTTTGGTGGCTAGTAGTCTTGACCCCAGGGCTAGTTAACCAATGTAGTTCCCGCTGTATCCTAGTCAAGGCACCCACTACAGAAAGCAATGCCAGGGTTCGGATAAACAACGTTGCTTTTATTGCTGGAACAAAAGTCAGTCCTTTCCTCTGGATGCAACCAGGGTAACTTTAGTAAGTTTAAACAGCTTTAGTGATTGCTGATGCAGAGTGAGAGAGTCTATGCTGAAGCCTTAGGGCTGTAGAGATGCTGGGAGTAGTAGTACTATCAAGGGATGACATTAGAAGGCTTTTAAAAGAGTTTACAGACCTGATCCAGTAGATTTAGATTCCCACCGCAAGGCACAGGTAGAGACGACTTGAGTTACTTAACTTGAGAATTACTGAACATGAAGCTGCTCTCGTACACGGTGACCGCATAGAGGCGCGTGGACTACTAGCATGGAAGCTAGACTAGTTTTGGTCGCTGGCGGGAGACCCTCAAATTCCAGACGATCCAGACAGTAGGCTTCTTACGCAATAAAGTTATCCTACTGAGGTAGAACTGTCCTGTGCACATCCTTGGGTGACTGGTTACAGGTAGAGATAAGTAGGAGAATAAGGCTGGCATAGGCCTAAGCCTGTAATAGGTTTTCTGAAGAAAGCTGGAACACATGCAGCCAGCTCGGGGGCTGGAGCTGCTCCCCCTTCGCCCATCAGGGGCTGACTGACTGGAGGGAACTGGCTTCCTCTGGCCTTCCATTGGTTAGAATGGTCAGGTGACAGAGGAGTCATAGACTTCACTTTGCATCAGCTAATTGACAGTTGGAGGAACCAATAAATAACATACAGTATGTGGCATTGGCCTGACATGTAATACACTTCTTAACCACTGGGGGGAAACCTTTATACTTAAAACCTACGAATGCATGGCAAATGTGCATTAAGCACTGTGGTGCAATTATGACAAACCCTTCAGCTGTAAGGCAGCTGTTGCAGCATTCAGTGCGGGCCACTGCACATATGTTAATATCAGACTACACACTGGTCTTTTTGACCTTAGAGCTCCCGATAGTTAAGCCTTTCTCCTGGAAAGTACAAGGTTGCTACTTACGCAGATTACATGCTCTGCTTTGTCTTGCGCCCCCTGATATCACTAATTTGCTAAAGGAATTTGAATTCTTTGGAAAACTGGCAAATCTAAATATAAATTATACTAAATCGATGGCACTAAACATTACATTTTCTTTTTCATGGGAGTCTAACAGTATGAAATATCTGGGGATACTGCTCCCCCACAGATGGTCGGATGCATTCTCTCTTAATTACGCCGCATTGTGGAACTCAGTTAAGACACATCTTAACAAATGGCACTCCCTCTGGCTCTTGTGGTTTGGCTGTATTGCGGATGTATATATTACCATGGATACTATACGTAATGCAGTGTCTCCCAATAGAACTTCACAAGAGCTTTCTTCGGGAGGCCAGGACGATCTTTTCTGCTTTTATCTGGGCCCACAAACATCCAAGAGTGAGCTTTAAGAGCCTTACAGCACCTAAAGAAGAGGGCAGTATGGGGCCCCCAACTTGGATCTATATTACAAAGCTGTACACTTATCAAGGGAGATTGATTGGAATGTCAACCTGGATTACAAGGAGTGGATGGGGATGTAACGTACAATATGCTTGTTGGATAAATTGGAAGAAGCAATCCCCGGGGATATCCGATCATCCGCTCATCCACCAAACCTTGAAAATAGCTTCCTCAAAATGTAAGGATTCTGGATTCCTTTACATGATTACACACCTTTCCGTGAGATTTGTAGCGTGTTTTCACATGTGTATCATCAATGACCTTCTTGTTTTTCTGCTAAATCTAAATACAAACAGATTGAAAATAAAAAAATATAGTTTGATTAACAATTAATTTGTACTATATCCCAGGCCGCCCACATTCAGATTCATTTGTATGCTTCCTGACTTGTACACAAGAGTATCTATACCATAAAAATGTCAGCATGCCAAACCATGACCTGCATCATGATTCTTCAGCACCCCCAAACTCAGCTTGATTATTCTATACCACAAACTGACCTGCTGCCCTATTTATCTGCATTGCAACCTGACTGAATCATCCATACTGAAACCAAATCCCCAGCATATTCATTCTTAAAAAACGTAACCAGCAACACAGTTAATATGTACAAAAATGAAGTAATCTGCATTATTATACTATACCAATTCCTTTGGTCGGCAATCTGACACAGTATCATTCATATGCACAGCACCCCAAGCATACAAAACTCTAGTTTCATAGGATTGTGTCTCCATCTAGTGGTCAGAAAGGGTTTCATGAAAATTAGCAAAGCTAAGCAACTGGCACTGCACTTGCAAACCCCCTGGAGTATGCTAATGGCTTAATCACTACTGTTTAGTTTTTACTTATGGTTTAATTGTGGGAAAATTAATTATAAATCTTTATCTTTCCATTATTGCTACACTGGAGAAATTTTTGTCAGTCCAGCTGCTGTATTGTGCTCTTATGTGCTATTATGTGTTATATGCTATTAATGGCTTTAATGGAATTTCATAAAAATGTTCAAGAAAAAGAAGTGCTTTCCTATTTGTCTTGACAAAGTTGCGTGAAGCGACGAAACGCGTTGACGGCGGCGGGCGGACCTTTCAGCAACACACTTAAAGGACTACACTCAGGCAATCTGACATCTCCCTCCATAGCACCATTCGGCCGAAGTGCAGCGTAGGATGGGTGAGAGCCTTGCCTGGTGACCTTTTAAGGCTGTTAACCATTTGTTTTATTGTGAGTGCATTTTTATATACAAATAAGCACGATATTAAAACGGTATTATGCTAGATTCTTTTTATTGATTTTATTACATGCCTCACTTGCAATGGGACACTGTAAAGTCAAGTTTTATGTCTACTTGAAAAAAATAGACAAAAAAATAGAAAAATAAAAAGGATTCCTCATAGAGGCTAATTGTACACCATTCTCTGGTAAGAGTAATTACAGAAGGTGGTGGGCACAAGGAGAACATTTTAAATAGATTTCACTGGCACATGGTGAACAACTTGGAATTAACCCACCGTTAAAGCATGATAAAAAGTGCATGCACCCTGGGATAGAAGAATACAATTAGGGACTGTCACTGGAAAATAATAGACATTGGCGGACTTATTGTTAAAGTTTAAGTTGCTAATCATTTGGGAAATATTTCTCATCATTACTTTTTATCTTTAATGCTCTGTGTTTTTTATATAAGACTATTTGTGGGACCCACAGGGATAATTGGATCAATACACGTTGAGCACTACATAAGATTATTACAAAAACATTTTAAACACTATTATCAAAACATCTAGCGCGGTTTTCCTAATATTTCTGCTTTCCTATTTGCACAGTGCACAACACAAGGAATAAGATAATTAACCATCACTCCTTGAAGTGGGTAGAGCTATGCAAATCACTCTTTATGTCTCGGAGCCATCCAATGCACTCAGAAGCCGCTGTGCAAATGTGCAATGCCAAGGATTAGCTTTTGCTCTTCAAAAGTATGTGCCAGAAGGCCAAGACAACAAGCGGTAGGAGTGGAGCATCCTGTATAAGACCTCCATGCTGCTGAAGAAGGTTGCATTAGTGGTGGCACGGGTGGTACTCAAGATAATTGCAAAAAGTGGTACTACACATAAAAGGTAGGCATCCCCCTAGCATAGAATAGTGCACATGTCACACACCCTAAGTTTTGGTCCATGGATAACAATGTCAACCAGTTCATTTTTAAATTCTGTTATCAAATTACTCACTGAGTAGGGTAGTTGGACAACCCCCACCCTCTTACATGAGTTAAAGTGGACCAACACCCACGGGTGATCGGCCCGGGAATCTATAAGATTCCCGGGCCGATCACCTCCCTCCCCGCGGGACATCCGAGATCGGGATGTCCCGCGGGGTGAAACCCCCCCAAACCCCCCCAAACTCCTTACCTTAGTTTCGGCGGCGGCCGGCCGCCGCCGCCGCCTCCCTCGCGCCCCTCTAGTCGTGCGCGCGCCCGCGCCGGCCGTCTGTGAATGGCCGGCGCGGGCACGCGTGCGTCAACAGGGACGCGCGGGAGGCGGCGGCGGAGGAGCCGCTTGTCCGCGGCTTGTCCGTCGCCGCGGACAGAGGTGAGTTCGGGGGGTTCGGGGGGGTTTCACACAGCGGGGCACCCCGATCGGGGGTGCCCCACCGAAGTGGACCAAGACCCAGGATAGTCAAAATCCTGGGTGTTGGTCCACTTTAAAACAAACACCACCTTCTTCAGTTCCTGTCAGACACAGAGGAGCTAATTTGTGGAGAGCCATAAACAGGTTCCTTGACTTCCAGAGCCCATACACCTAGAAACTCTGTGACAATCGATGAGGATCAGTCTGAAGAGCTGCATCAGATTCCATGTTGGGCCTGTTAACAGGGTCCTAAAGACAACCAGAGGGAGAAAACAAGACATTTCACGCACCTAAATTTCACCATCCCAAGTGCATACCTTCCAACATTTGAGGGTGGAAAAGAGGGACAATTAAGCCACACCACTCATTGAGGGATTGAGGTTGTAACAGTTACAACAATATAACCACTTTAAATAGGTAAAATTAATCAGGTATTGATATTGGGGGACATTGACTCAAAAGAGGGACAGTTCCTCCAAATGAGAACATTTGGGAGGTAAGCCAGTGTGTGAACTAACAATGTACTGTCCATCTTCGGTCAAAGTCCAATTTATTCCTTGGTATGCCGCCTGCTGTTTTGTATAAATCTGGTCTTTGTGAGCAGGCTTCTCCCTGTCTTGTTGATGTGTTGTTTTCTTTGCCTATCACTGATGCCCAGGCCTTACTTTATTTACCATGAGAAAGAAAAGGAGGCCACCTCCCAGCACTTACTGTGAAATGAAGTCCACTAGGAAGGAGGCGGTGAGGCATGTGACCCAAAATGCTGACCACCACCATTGGTCACATGGTCCCAACTCTTTAGCCAACTGAAAGCAGTCTAGACCACAATCATGGATGTCACCAGGTGGAGCCCCATGCAAGTAAGCAGACCAAGGAGAATTTGGATGCCCCTTCACTCACAAACCAACGCCCATTTTGCATACAAAAGACAATAATCTTTGCTATACTTAAGAAGGCAGCATCATCATCTTACAACAACCACAGATCTTCTTTCTGTAGTTATAGGAATTTTTTGAAGACCTGGTCCTGAACTACATGCACTGACAAACAACTGGTCAGTTATGATATAGTTGATATGGGCCTGCTCGGCCTATCTGCGAGACAGTCCCATTCTGGCGGACAATTAAATGTCCTGCTTTGCAGGGGACTGTCCCGCCACCTGTGCATGCTGCAGCCTCCACTGCGCTGTTCATAGGCTGCAGGGCTTCTGGGGGTGGCATGGGGAACATCTGCTGGCCGTACAGGGTTAGATGGTGGGGCTGCTGGACTGCTGTGGGTGCTGTGGGGAATAGAATAGAAGCAAGCTAGACTTACACTTCCTAGCCCCTTCTTCTGCACCCTCTCTGCTGTTTGACCCAGCATAATGCCACAGACATCAAGTGACAACCTGTGTCATAATCCTGGGTCACTGGAAGGCTGGGGAGAGCCATGTGCAGAAGACAGGGGGGAGAGTGAGAGTGTCAGGACCTGCAAAGGACAAGGTAGAAAGAATGAATGAATATGCTTGGAGGGGGGAGTTGCTCCATGAACAGAGTTGGGCAAACCCAACTTGCAAAGTTTGGGTGCATGATGAACTTTGGGAGTTCAGGTCCCCATTCCCAAACACAGATTTCGGACAGCAAGCCCTGTTTGAGTTTGGGGATAGACAGGTACCCCCCAAGAAGTTTAATTGGCTGTGATTCTGGGCATGGCTGAGATTGGCCAGGCCGGAAATGTGACCCCACCATATAAAAGATGTGGACAATCTCTTGGTGCTCCTAGAGCACAGGTGCATTAGTAGGGGGAGGTTGTCTGTGGCATAAGGGACAGATAGTCTTTTTCAGTTGTAGTTAGTTAGGTCATTTTCAATTTCAGGCCACTGTAGCTGCAGTGTCTAACAATGCAGAAGGCAGTAAATAAGGGCATGCATGACCTGGCACCAGCAAACAAAACACGAGCTACACTGGCAGAAACACCTGAAAAACCTGCAAGCACCTGAGTCTCCTTCTGCTGCATCAATCGTCTTAGCCTCATCTAATGCGAGCAGATCTAAGCATGCTGGTGGATGCATCCCCGATACCATTTAACAGGAGAATGCCCCCAGGCGTTAAACGGCAGCCACGTAAATTTTACATGCCTGACTTTGCCCCCTGCTAGTGCATAAAAAATAAAACAAAAGCACTTACCTGACCACTCATTCGATCCGTCCGGGTCTCTTCTTCAGCCTGGGAAGGCTTCGATCCCCGTCGGGGCTCCCCCGGCTGCAGGAAAGTTCCCTGGAATAGGTAGCCTCCCCCCCATTTCAGCCACCGCCGGCTTTTCCTGTAAAAATAAAAAAAGCCTGCCAGGCTCTCTCCCCCTGTTCTCCCGACGGGCGCCGCCATCTTGCCGTGAAGCCCCCAAAGGACGGGGCTAATTGCGTCACTCAACGGGTGTGATGACAGCTCCAGGCCTCTCAGCTGTCAGATGCTGGTGACTGGTGGCGAGAGAAGGATGGGGCAGGAGATCCTCTGATCTCCTGCCTTCCCCCCCTCCTCTGGCTGCCGATCACCGGCATATATCATCAGATCAGCGAGCGACACAGGAGCGGACGATCAGAGGTGAGTAGAAAAAAAAAGATTATTTTTTTTAATAAAATCATGTGTTTGTGTTTTATTTTACTGTTAACCCTTTGTGAACTGGTAAGGGGTCCATGAGACCCCTATATCAGTTCACAAGGCTGGGGGCTAGCAAATCACCTGCGGCTAGCGGTGACTTGCCATTAACCCCTGGCACCCCAATTACCTGCCTCTCCAAAGCCCGGGGGGGGGGACAGAAGAGCCCGGGCCCACACAGGGTATGTGGGCCTGTAGGCTGCAGGGTGGGGGGAGGGCACCAGAGCTGGCCCCTGCACCCTGTTCTTCAAGCCCCCATAGCTGGTCCTGGCCTGGTTATATCAGGTAGGGGGGACCCTACGTCATTTTATTTTTGGATTTTTAAGGGTTTTAGGGGGGATCCTATGTCATTTTCTTTTTTAATTAACCCCTTATGTTTATAGTGTGAATAGTAATATTTTATTTGTAAATGTTTTTAAAGTGCTCTTTTCAGTTTGGGGGATCTCCTGGGCAAGAATGGGGGGCTATCGATACATATGTGGTACTGTTGTAATTGGGAGAAATGGGGCTTTCACATGCAATATGGTTTTCATTAATAAAACAAATGTTTTATTTAAAATAAATGAGGCAATTGTCTAAAAAATATTATTTAAAGTGGACCAACACCGAGAGGTGATCGGCCCGGAAATCTATAAGATTCCCGGGCCGATCACCTCCCACCCCGCGGGACATCCGAGATAGGGATGTCCCGCGGGGTGAAACCCCCCCAAACACCCCAAATCACCTACCTTATCTTCCGCCGCCGCCGCCTCCCTCGCGCCCCTCTAGGCGTGCGCGCGCCCGCGTCGGCCGTCTTTGAATGGCCGGCACGGGCGCGCGCGCGCCGAAAGTGACGCGAGGGAGGCGGCGGCGGCGGCAGCCGCTTGGACGTTCCTGTTCCCCGACTGGACGTTGGCGGGGATTGGACCGGGCAGTCACGTGGGAGCGGGGAGAGGTGAGTTTATTGGGGTTTCTGGGGGGTTTCACACAGCGGGGCACCCCCGATCGGGGTGCCCCGCCGAAGTGGACCAAAACCCAGGATAGTCAAAATCCTGGGTGTTGGTCCACTTTAATTTATTTTTTTGTTTTTTTAGGCAAAAATATTTAAAAAACAGTAGAAAAATTACAAACAATACATTTCATGTTAAAGCCTAAACTCTGCTGCAATATATATATATATATATATATATATATATATATATATATAATTTTATTTTTTTTCCTGGAAATTCCGGCAAAAAATCACGGTTAAACATGGCGCGAAAGGGGGAAAAATGACCTGTCAACAGAGGGTGACAAAATTTCAAGTAGTCTGGCAATTAAAAGGGTTAATAGTACCTATGCATGTTGGGTATTGTTCTGCTCGGGGGACCTTGCACTTTCAGATTTAGCTTGTTTTTTCTTATTTGCATATTGATATTTTAGGAAAAGGTGTTTTTTATTCTGCTTTTTTATACATTTTTTAGTGAAACCCTGTGCAACCTAAGAATTCTTCAAGGGATTACTTCCAGAAATATGAGCCCACTACAACAAGCTGGGTATGCTTAGAAAGCTTAACATGTGTACTTTCAGGGAATATATGGTTTATGGGGGATATTCCAAATGTAAAGGCTTGTTTTGGTAGAAAAAGCACAAGATGTGCACTTTGTCTGCAGAACTGAAATTTTGAAGTAAAATTACCGTTACGCACATGCTTTACTTTGGTGTGTTTGACAACTCCTCCCTTGAGAGTAGCTATGCATGCTGGGTATTGTTCTGTTCGGAAGATGTTGCTTTTTCAGATTTTTATTTCTTTTCTTGTTTGCATATAGTTTTTTTTAAGGAAAATGTGGTTTTGATTCTGCTTTTTTATTCTTTTTTTAGGGAAACCCTGTGCAACCAAAGAATACATTAAGGGATTACTTACAGAAAATTGCACCCATGTCAACAAGCCTAGTACGCTTAGAAAGCTATATAGTTTGTCAGGGGTTTCAAATGTAAAGGGTTGTTTTTCTTGAAAAACTGCAAGGTGCGCATATTGCATAGCATAGTTGTATTTTATCTCAAAATCTCCTAAAGTGTTGTTTCAGTTTGGGGGAGTCTCCTGGGCAGGAAAGTGTGTCTACCTATACATATGTGGTACAGCTGTAACCCGGAAGAAATTGGGGTTTCACACGCAATAAGATTTCATTGACAAACTTACATTTTTTATTACAAAAAAACACTACAAATTGTAAAAAATAGTTTTTTTTTTTTTTTTTTGCACATATTTCATCCAAAAATATTGAGAATACACCTAAAAAAAGACAAACAAGACATTTAATGTTAAAGCCCAGACTCTGCTGAAAAAAACAATACATCACTTTCCTGGGAAAACCCTTCAAAAATCACAGTTGAACATGGGGAGCGCAAAATAGTGCAAATGGTCTGGCAACAAAGGGTGACGAAATCTCAAGGTAGGCTGGCGGTTAAAGGGTTAATAGCAAGTATTAGTGGAGTGTCCACTTGTTCAGGCCACTTAAGGGTCACTGCTGTTTAATAACAAGTGTTAGTGGAGTGCCCACTTGCTGAGGCCACTTAAGGGTCATTTTCCAGGCCAAAACTGGTTCAAATTCAGGGGCTACAAAATCCTAAAAATTTTCACCTGCTAAGTTAAACTTCCCTCAACGCAACAGAGGCAAATTCTTAGTCAGAATCCCAATATTAATTCTACATGTTTTTGTGTCATCTGCAAAAATTGCTGCATTCTTTTTAAATCGATCTGCTGCATCACTAACCCCTTTATGCCACAGCCAAATTTGGAGTTTCTAGGCGCGTGTCTGGGAAGCATGACGTAATACTCACCCTGTATCTTCCCACAGGTCTAGAATAGTGACATATGCTGTCATGTGATGTCTCTGTCACCTGCCTGAGATTAGAGTCGGGAGTAGATTTAAGAGCCAGGCGGAGCATAAGAGCAAGCATCCCAGCTTGCAGTCTGCACAGGTCAGTGCATTGAATTATATTTAGAGAGAGGTCTTCTAGTATGCTACTTAGTAATTACTGAGTTATTGATATGGTGCTGGCTACTATGGTGGGGTGAATATTTTTCCTTGCAATGAGTGCCATTTAGCATGTGTTGGCTGATGTGAGGCTGATGTGAGGCTGTTTTTAAACAATGATCTCCTTGGAGTCTAAAAAGGTGAGTTTTTACAGGCAATCCCATAGCTTTCACACTCAGGAGAGGAACAAATCTTGAACATTTTGGCAAATTTAGGTCAGAACTATTTCTGAAATGTCCTTATGTCATATTAAGTGTTCTTGCATGGCAAGATCACTAATTGTTCTCTCACATATATATTATTCTTATTAAGTGTTCTTGCATGGCAAGATCACTTATTGTTCTCTCACATATATATTATTAAGTGTTCTTGCATGGCAAGATCACTTATTGTTCTCTCACATATATATTATTAAGTGTTCTTGCATGACAAGATCACTTATTGTTCTCTCACATATATATTATTAAGTGTTCTTGCATGACAAGATCACTTATTGTTCTCTCACATATATATTATTAAGTGTTCTTGCATGGCAAGATCACTTATTGTTCTCTCACATATATATTATTCTTATTAAGTGTTCTTGCATGGCAAGATCACTTATTGTTCTCTCACATATATATTATTCTTATAAAGGGCCTTATTTATCAAGGGATAGCGCCAGGTAGTGTCTCACTAGCGCCAGGTATCGCCAGCTATCGGCGGCTACCGACTCCAGAACTCCAGGCGGCGGACACAATCACGCATTTATCACGCTAAATGAGGCTAGCGCCGGCGAGAGCGTCAGCTAGCGCGGGATTCATCATGTAGCGGACTGCCACGAACAGCGCCGCTGCTAATCCCATCACAGCGCCAGGTATGACCTCTCGCTACCTGGCGCTCTCCAATGCATTTCAATGGAGCAATCTTTAAATCTTCATATTTAATTGTTATTAATGTTTTTTTATTTATTTTTTTTTTTTTTAAATGTCAAAAATTCTGTGACCACTTCGGCAATGTTAGTTTTTTTTTTAAGGTAAAAAAAAAAAAAAAAAAATTGTGCAGAATTCATATTATAGGTCTGATATTAATGTATTCATATTACAAAATGTTTAGAAAAACTTGTTTAATTTTTTAATCAAAAAATATGGTTGTTTGGGGGTTAAAAACTACTTTTAAGCCGTTGCCGCCAGCGCTCTGGGGTTTAAACAAGCTTTTCACAGCGCGAGAATTTTTTGAGCGTGATTTGTTAATGAATATGCTGGGAGCCGTTCGCTTATGACCATTCGCTGTCAGGCGCTCCCATACAGCGCGGAACCTGTCAAACAGCGACTCCTAACCCCGTATTCAACATTACTGCACACCGCCTGAGTCGCTGTCAACAACCGAACAACGGCCAAGCACAGCGAATACTAGCGGGCGCTGTGAAAATCACGCTACTGGCGCTCATCTGTCGCTACCTGGCGCTATTACTGAATCGGCCTCTAAGTGTTCTTGCATGGCAAGATCACTTATTGCTCTCTCACATATATATTATTAAGTGTTCTTGCATGGCAAGATCACTTATTGTTCTCTCACATATATATTATTAAGTGTTCCTGCATGGCAAGATCACTTATTGTTCTCTCACATACATATTATTCTTATTATAGCCATATTTTGCAGTGTAACTTCTCCCACGGTTTTTACACTACATAGACCATAATATACAAAAACGTGCGGATCGTTCCCGAATGGTGTGCAATTACTTTGTGAAATGTTTTGCCAAACGGTTTCCGAAATATTGGTGTTTTTCCGGCGCAATTTTTCCATAGGAATGAATGGGCGGAATGTTTGTTTTCTAAACTGGGACCTCTCCCTCAATTTTAAGCCCAAATCTACACAAATCTTATATCAAAACGTTCAGCTATCTCTGCTGCCACTAAAAATATCCAAGGCTAAGCCATAGCCCTAAGAATTTTCACAATATGACCTTTTGTTTGCAACTCACACCTTCCATTGACATTCATTTAAACTCAACTCTAGACACCACAAATTTGAATGGCAATTTCTAAACTGCGACTGTGCCTTATTCAGAGACATGCTATATAACTGGCTCTTGTGATTCTTACAGTATAAAGCTCTTTGCTGTAGGATGTATACTTTTGAAGCTACAGCCATTTGAATATGGCAACCACCAGTGAATTAGAAATGTGTTTTAAAGTGCATTCTCTGGCTACCTCAGAGTGAGTTGCCATAGAAACATACCTGCAGCCTGGCTCGTTACATTCATTTTACAGCTGCTCCGCCCACACAGCCAGTCTCAGGAAAACTCCCCATGAAAACATGTTATGGAAAACAGGTTAGACAAATGACATAGCTAGTCATTTAGCAAGATAGAAATACTTCATCATTTAATGCCTACTATCTTTACTCACTCCAAACAATCCATATAGTTACTCCTTTCCACAGTAACTCCAGCCCCTCCAACCACACAACAGTTACTCAAGTCACTCCACCCAGTTACTCTGCCCACTCCAGTTGTAGAGAACTGGTGGAGGCAAGAACACTTTACACAAGTTCCCCAGAAATTGCACTTTGTCTAGTTAGGATGTATTTTATTTACAGGGATCCATAGATACAGATACACCTCTAAACACTAAAGTCCAAAACTTCACAAAATAAGACCCCATTTTAAAAGCCACACCCCTGAATATATTTAAAACCACTCTCAGGATGTGTGTTAACCCTTCAGGTGCTTCATAGAACTTTACAATGAACAATTATTTTTTTCCTTCAAATTTAGTTTTAGTCCCTAGTTTTTTATTTTCACAAGGGGTACTAGGGGAAATGGATCCCACATGTGCATTGCAATTTCTAGAAAACACAGCAATACCCTCTACATGGCTGAGAACCAGTGGAAATTGTGCTCCAAACGTCCAATAGAGCGGCGTCCCTTCTGAGCCCTGCCATGTCCTCAAATATATTTGTGGATTTTTTTCCCAATAAAATGTTGCTTTAACTGCAATTATTTTTATTTTGAAACTATTGTTTAAGCCCATGGCAAGAATCTGAAAGTAATGAGTGAACTTTTGGATTCCAAAGAAAGCAGTAGTAAACAATGGCATCTTCTGGTGGATCTTTCCAACAATATGTGTACAGAGATACTAACCCTTATTTTAGTATATAACATAGCAATACCTTTACTATAGGCAAATATGGCAGTTAACAAACTATAACATGGCCGGGGTCACTGGAAAGCTCTCATGGTAGATGTGAAGGTTTTACCTTCCTCCCTGTCACCACTGCCACTGATTGTATTCCTCATTGCCTTCAGGTTTTTCATCACTTCCAATTCCTCTCCTGCCACTTCTGGGTCCTTCGATGCTGCTGTTTGGTCCTCACCATCTCCTCCACTGATGTGGGTCCTCTGATGCTGCTATTGGGTCCTCCAAATCACCTATCATCCTCCAGTCCCTGCTGCCCCCTCTACTGCTGCCTTTAAAAGGTAATTGTGATACAAATCTATATTGTGGTACTAATCCTACCCCCAGAGGAGAAGGAGAAAGATGAGAGGATGTGGGGGAATCATGGGAGGAATGTTTAAGGCATGTAACAAACAGGGGAATGGCTAAAGACTGAGAAAAGGTGGGGAATTACAGATATGGGGGAGCAGAGAAGGAGGGAAGGTGGAAAGCATGGGAAAAAGAGAAAAAGAGAGATGTGGCAGAAGCACGAAACATGAGAATGATAGAAATGACTATCAGTACCAGGTGAGAAAATTACTACTTTTTAGGAGATAAACATGCCATACCCTTTTATTGTCTACCTTGGGGCTGATTCAGCACCAGGTGTAAATTCACATCCGGTTGCTGAATCAAGTCCAAGACAATAAAAGTGAATGGCAGTTTTCTCTCATAAAACGTTTTTTCACCTGGTGCTACCCTATTGAATTCCGTTTCCATTGCATTCACTTAGCACCTTGTTTGTAATAGATCTTTGTACTGTATGTTTTACCCTGTCTGTTATTACTTCTTTGTACCTCACTATGGATGCAGCTGGCACTATATACATAGGTAGTAATAATAATCAATATAAAATGACTAAATATTGGGAAAAAGAAGTGAGATGAAATGAGAAGACAGGAAAGTGGAAGAAAGATGAAAGGAGATGGAGAGTTGTAGGGTGGGGGGGGGGAGAGAAGGGAGAACATGACCACATATGTAGGTTATACAAGACCGAGTATGCAGCTAGACTATACATTCTTAAAGTGGACCAAAACCCACTCCCCAAAAACCCTGATATCTATAGGATTCCATGTTTGGGTTCGCTGCTCAAGTTCAGGTCCCCAGACTCCACACGAAACCCCATTGAAGTCAATGGGGGCTTGAACTTGGAGGCCCAAAAATGGCTGTAAACTGGGGTTAGCAAGGGCTAGAGGTCTGCAAATGGAGGGGAACACCAGGGTGATTGCCCTGCACAAAATGGATTAGTGGAAGTATTAAAAACAATAACAGAAAACAAAAAAATTAAAGAAATACGTAATTAAAAGAAAATAAATTAAAATATTAGTTTTTTTTACTGGTGTGGGAGGCTAAATTGGGGGGGGGGGGGTAATAGGGATGAGCGAATCGATCCGGACGAACCCGGATTCGATCCGAATTTCAGGAAAAATTCGATTCGGATCGAATCCGAATTTCCCCGCGATTCGATCGCTCGAAGTTTTCCTTTAACATCCATTCATTTACATTACAGGCATTCTAAGATGGCGGACGGGACATGTCCAGACATCAACCCCGCGCCAGTGCAAGCTGGGACAGTCACATGCAGCCTATCAGCAGCCAGCAAGCCCGGTGACGTCACAGCGCTATTTAAGGCCGGCCATCTTGTTTTTCCTCATTTCTCTATTGCATTCGTGAGAGACAGGACGCTGCTGTAGGCAGGGAGAGAGACAGTTAGACAGGCAGGGACAGACAGGGACAGGCTGGAAACAGGCAGGAGACAGACAGGAGACAGACAGAAAGTCAGCGAAAAACAGGGAAAGGTAGAAAAATCGGAGGCTGTCAGCCTGTCACAGGGAGTTTTTTTTTTTTTTTTTCATCCAGCCTGACAGGCTTTGTTAGCGTTTTCAGGCTGCTTATACTAACTAACTGTGCATATATACTGAACTGATCTTAAGTCTGCTGTGAGGCATCCCATTCTGTGACTACAGCAGCCTCTGTTTAAGACCATATAACCATTTGCTCTTATTATATTTGAAATTAGCCTGATAAAGACACTTTTGCTCGGCATAGTACTTCTGGACCCTGCCAGGGCATCCCATTCTGTGACTACAGCAGCCTCTGTTTAAGACCATATAACCATTTGCTCTTATTATATTTGAAATTAGCCTGATAAAGACACTTTTGCTCGGCATAGTACTTCTGGACCCTGCCAGGGCATCCCATTCTGTGACTACAGTAGCCTCTGTTTAAGACCATATAACCATTTGCTCTTATTATATTTGAAATTAGCCTGATAAAGACACTTTTGCTGGGCATAGTACTTCTGGACCCTGCCAGGGCATCCCATTCTGTGACTACAGCAGCCTCTGTTTAAGACCATATAACCATTTGCTCTTATTATATTTGAAATTAGCCTGATAAAGACACTTTTGCTGGGCATAGTACTTCTGGACCCTGCCAGGGCATCCCATTCTGTGACTACAGCAGCCTCTGTTTAAGACCATATAACCATTTGCTCTTATTATATTTGAAATTAGCCTGATAAAGACACTTTTGCTGGGCATAGTACTTCTGGACCCTGCCAGGGCATCCCATTCTGTGACTACAGCAGCCTCTGTTTAAGACCATATAACCATTTGCACTTATTATAATTGAAATTAGGCCTGATAAAGACACTTTTGCTGGGCATAGTACTTCTGGACCCTGCCAGGGCATCCCATTCTGTGACTACAGCAGCCTCTGTTTAAGACCATATAACCATTTGCTCTTATTATATTTGAAATTAGCCTGATAAAGACACTTTTGCTCAGCATAGTACTTCTGGACCCTGCCAGGGCATCCCATTCTGTGACTACAGCAGCCTCTGTTTAAGACCATATAACCATTTGCTCTTATTATATTTGAAATTAGCCTGATAAAGACACTTTTGCTGGGCATAGTACTTCTGGACCCTGCCAGGGCATCCCATTCTGTGACTACAGCAGCCTCTGTTTAAGACCATATAACCATTTGCTCTTATTATATTTGAAATTAGCCTGATAAAGACACTTTTGCTCGGCATAGTACTTCTGGACCCTGCCAGGGCATCCCATTCTGTGACTACAGCAGCCTCTGTTTAAGACCATATAACCATTTGCACTTATTATAATTGAAATTAGGCCTGATAAAGACACTTTTGCTCGGCATAGTACTTCTGGACCCTGCCAGGGCATCCCATTCTGTGACTACAGCAGCCTCTGTTTAAGACCATATAACCATTTGCACTTATTATAATTGAAATTAGGCCTGATAAAGACACTTTTGCTGGGCATAGTACTTCTGGACCCTGCCAGGGCATCCCATTCTGTGACTACAGCAGCCTCTGTTTAAGACCATATAACCATTTGCTCTTATTATATTTGAAATTAGCCTGATAAAGACACTTTTGCTCGGTATAGTACTTCTGGACCCTGCCAGGGCATCCCATTCTGTGACTACAGCAGCCTCTGTTTAAGACCATATAACCATTTGCTCTTATTATATTTGAAATTAGCCTGATAAAGACACTTTTGCTCGGCATAGTACTTCTGGACCCTGCCAGGGCATCCCATTCTGTGACTACAGCAGCCTCTGTTTAAGACCATATAACCATTTGCTCTTATTATATTTGAAATTAGCCTGATAAAGATACTTTTGCTGGGCATAGTACTTCTGGACCCTGCCAGGGCATCCCATTCTGTGACTACAGCAGCCTCTGTTTAAGACCATATAACCATTTGCTCTTATTATATTTGAAATTAGCCTGATAAAGACACTTTTGCTCGGCATAGTACTTCTGGACCCTGCCAGGGCATCCCATTCTGTGACTACAGCAGCCTCTGTTTAAGACCATATAACCATTTGCTCTTATTATATTTGAAATTAGCCTGATAAAGACACTTTTGCTCGGCATAGTACTTCTGGACCCTGCCAGGGCATCCCATTCTGTGACTACAGCAGCCTCTGTTTAAGACCATATAACCATTTGCACTTATTATAATTGAAATTAGGCCTGATAAAGACACTTTTGCTCGGCATAGTACTTCTGGACCCTGCCAGGGCATCCCATTCTGTGACTACAGCAGCCTCTGTTTAAGACCATATAACCATTTGCTCTTATTATATTTGAAATTAGCCTGATAAAGACACTTTTGCTCGGCATAGTACTTCTGGACCCTGCCAGGGCATCCCATTCTGTGACTACAGCAGCCTCTGTTTAAGACCATATAACCATTTGCTCTTATTATATTTGAAATAAGCCTGATAAAGACACTTTTGCTCGGCATAGCACTACTGGATCTTTTTTGGGGCATCCCATTCTGTGACTACAGCAGCCTCTGTTTAAGACCATATAACCATTTGCACTTATTATAATTGAAATTAGCCCTGATAAAGACACTTTTGCTGGGCATAGCACTACTGGATCTTTTTTTGGGGCATCCCATTCTGTGACTACAGCAGCCTCTGTTTAAGACCATATAACCATTTGCACTTATTATAATTGAAATTAGCCCTGATAAAGACACTTTTGCTGGGCATAGGCTTACTGCTGCCTGCCAGGTGCACTTCTGTTGAGGCATCCCATTCTGTAACATAGCATACCCCTCTTTATTTACACTAAGCAGCTCTCTTATTTACACTAAGCAGGCCTGTTGGAGGCTGAGTGTTACGGCTCACTTTTGGTGTGCATTATATTCTGTTTCATATAGACCCACCGCTGCCCGGGGGATCTTAAAATATCACCTACTACCACGCCAGTTAGACTATGTCGGGCAGACAAGTGCCTGGAAGTGAAAAGAGGAGTGGCAGAGGCCAAGATTCCGCAGGCAGAGCTCGCATCAGACTGGGGGCCAGTAGCAGCAGGAGACCTAATCTGCCAGTATCTGCTAGCGGTCGGGTCTCCACCAGTAAAGCATCTGCCGTGGTAGATTGGTTGACGCGCTCATCAACAACATCATCACAACTTACGTCTGAGACCCCCAGTCTAGGGTCGGTAGGTTCCTCTGACACAACCCTGAGTTGGCATGCCCCGAGAGCAGTCCCTGTCCTCCCATTGCCTCTGTCCTACGCCGTTCCCTCCCCCTGCGACGTATCCTATGCTTTGGGTTCAGCTCCACTCTTTAGTGAGGAGGACGATCAGATACAGGAGGACAGTCAGCAGCTACTGCCCAGCCAAGAAATGGAGGTGGCTTCTTTAGCTAGGCAGACAAATAGTGATGTGGACAGTGTCGTGGGTGCTGCGAGCGTTCCAGCTCCTGCGCCAGACACTGTTGACGAATCCACGAACATCAGTGACGTACAGCCACAACTCGGTGATGATGATGATGACGATGAAGCCGATCGCACTTGGGAGCCGGGTGAGGAAGGGGCTTCATCGTCATCATCAGGAGAAGAGGGGCGCAGGTTGCCCCGGAGTCAGCAGCTGAGGCAGCAAGGTGGTAGCAGTCAGCATGGGGGCACAATTCCAAAGGCTGGATCCGGCCGGGGCCGGGGCCGGGGTAGAGCACCTGCTGTGCGGCAGTCTACCTTATCAGGAGGTAGTGGAGCAGGGGTTCCTGGAGTTGGCAACAGCAGCAGTGAATCAGTGAGGCCAGGGGTTGGGAAAAGTAGCTACTCGGCAGTGTGGCAGTTTTTCCTGAGGCATCCGCAGGAGGGTAACATGGCCACATGCAAGATATGTAGGCAAAAGGTGAAGCGTGGCCAGGGTCCAAATGTTGGCACCACGGCCCTGCGTCAACATATGATGCGTCACCATAAAGCGACCTGGGAGAACCGAGGCTCCCAAGGGGTGGTCCAGTCTGCTTCCTCACCAAGTGAGCTCCCAATTTCTGCCAGCCAAGGCTCCAGCACCTCAGCCGAAGGCAGCTGTGCGTCATACCCATCCTCTGTCGCTCCTGCTCCTCCTCCTCCAAGTCATGCATCCCGCCAGCAATCCATCAGCGAAGCCATGTCCAAGAGACAGCAGTATGCGCCCACTCATCCTACGGCGCAGAAGCTGAATGTGCTCCTGTCCAAGTTGCTGGTGCTGCAGTCGCTCCCTTTTCAGGTGGTGGAATCTGCACCTTTCAGAGAACTGATGGCTTGTGCCGAGCCGAGGTGGAGAGTCCCAAGCCGTCATTTCTTTGCCAAGAAGGCAGTACCAGCGCTGCACACTTTTGTTGAACAGAAGGTGGGCCAGTCCTTGAGCCTGTCGGTGTGTAGCAAAATACATGGCAGCGCCGACATCTGGAGCTGTAACTACGGTCAGGGGCAGTACATGTCGTTTACGGCCCACTGGGTGAATGTGGTCCCTTTGCAGCAGCAGCAGCAACTTGGACAGGTCACGCCGCTTCGGCCTCCGCGCTCTCTGCCCATTGGACCTGTGACACCGTGCGACTCGGCCTCCTCATCCTCCGCCATCTCCTCAACCTCCACTGTAGGCTCAAGTCTCAGTGCCCCTCCAGTCTACCATGTGTGCAGGGCACGGAGGTGTCACGCAGTGCTTCACATGGTTTGTCTTGGCGAACAGAGTCACACAGGGGAGGAACTGCTTAAATGTATTCATCAGGAAATCCAAACATGGCTTACTCCGAGAAAACTTAAAATGGGAATCATGGTTACCCGACAATGGGAAGAACATTTTGTCTGCGCTGCGCCAAGGAAGCCTGACCCATGCCCCCTGCATGGCTCACGTCTTCAATCTGGTTGTCAAGCGGTTTCTGAAGTGTTCCCCCCATCTGCAAGACATCCTAACAACTTCAAGGAAACTTTGCATGCACTTCAGCCACTCCTACACCGCCAAACACACCCTTCTTGAGCTACAGCGTCAGAATGGTATCCCCCAACATAGTCTGATTTGCGATGTTTCCACCCGTTGGAATTCCACCCTTCACATGTTGGACCAATTATATGAACAGAGAAAAGCCATCACGGATTTCCTGATGATCCAAGCAGATAGGGGGACTCCCCTGTGTAACTTCAATGTCAACCAGTGGCAGCTCATACGTGACACCTGCCGTTTGCTCAGGCCCTTTGAGGAAGCCACTTTATTTGTCAGTCGGCAGGATTACGGGATGAACGACGTGATTCCACTGCTTCATGTACTACAGCACATGTTGGAAACCATGGCTGGTCAGGGCACTGGAGACATGGCGTTTACATCTTACGGCCACATGAACCCCGTTGGAGCTGAACTGGAGGAGGAGGAGGAAGAGGAGGAGGAGGAGTTGCCCAGCGAAACACAGTTTAGGCTTGCCGAAATGGCTGGTTTATCTAGTCAGCGGACAGGAGAGGAGGAGCAGGAGCAGCCAGAGGAGCTAGAGGTTTTTGAGGAAGGCGAGACAGAGGACCCGGGCACACCGTGGCAGTATGCAGTGGAGATGGAGACAGGTAGTCCATCCGAGTCACTTGCGCAAATGGCACGAAGCATGCTCACGTGCTTGCGTAGTGACCCCAGAATTGTTTCCATCTGTCGGCGGGATGACTTCTGGCTGTCCACCTTATTGGACCCTCGCTTCCGGCACAAAATGGGGGCATTTTTTAAACCCACCGAGAGGGAGGACAAACTCAACTACTACAAAGACATTCTACGTAGGCAGTTGGCCGATGCCTATCTGCGCCATGGTCCATACTCTCGCAGGTCTGACTCGAGGGGACCTCTGCGCTCACCTTCCACTGCCATGGCCGCTGGGGGGGTTGGCAGGAGCAGCAGCAGCAGCTCCATCAGCAGCAGCAGCCTCAGTCTTCAGTCGCTAATGAGTAGCTTTCTACACCCGCATAGTGAGGCTACTCATGAGCAGCAGGAAGACCTGGAGCAGGACCTCAACCAGCAGGTCATGTCATACTTTGACATGACCATGCCAACACACCTTGAGGATCCGCTGGACTTCTGGGCAGCCAAACTTGATTTGTGGCCGCAACTAGCAGAGTTTGCCCTGGAAAAGCTGTCCTGCCCGGCAAGTAGCGTGCCATCTGAGCGGGTGTTTAGTGCGGCGGGGGCCATAGTTACGGCGAGGAGAACTCGTCTGTCAACTAAAAATGTGGAGAGACTCACCTTTGTCAAAATGAATCAGGGATGGATCAGCCAGGATTTCCACCCACCAATGCCTGATGCATGCGACTAGATTCAGCATGGTGCCACGTTTTACACTTTCCAAATGGTGCAAAACATATTTATGTCTTTAGGCCATTTTTTGGGCTCCTGCTGCTGCTGCTGCCAACTTCTGCCAACTCCAGGGTGTGATTCATCCAATTGTTGGGCTCCTGAAGCCAACCCCAGTGTCTCTTTAAAGTAATATTTGGGCTCCTGCTGCTGCTGTCAACTCCTGCCAACTCCAGGGTGTGATTCATCCAATTTTTGGGCTCCTGAAGCCAACTCCAGTGTATATTTGGGCTCCTGCTGCTGCTGCTGCCAACTTCTGCCAACTCCAGGGTGTGTTTCATCCAATTTTTGGGCTCCTGAAGCCAACCCCAGAGTCTCTTTAAAGTAATGTTCGGGCTCCTGCTGCTGCTGCTGCTGCTGCTGCCAACTTCTGCCAACTCCAGGGTGTGATTCATCCAATTTTTGGGCTCCTGAAGCCAACCCCAGGGTCTGTTTAAAGTAATGTTTGGGCTCCTGCTGCTGCTTGCAACTCCAGGGTGTGATTCATCCAATTTTTGGGCTCCTGAGGCCAACCCCAGTGTCTC